>MQTX01000054.1:1024738-1077055 GCA_009735665.1 Angiostrongylus cantonensis
CGTGGTCGATGAAGAGAGTTCTTTTCCAGCTTGCGGCTGAATCGAATCTTCGCGCGAAGAAGGCGGTGATCAGAACCAGTACAGAATGACGGGACTACCGATGTGTCAAGTAGGCACCATCTTCTGTTTGTCAGAATATGGTCGATCTCCGCATGAGTCATGCCGTTAGGAGATTCCCATGTCCAGCGGCGGCTTTCTTTCTTCTTGAAAAACGAGTTTCCATGGAAGAGACGTGCTGCCGACAGGAGTCCTGCGAGACGGTTGCCATTCTCATTTCTTCCTCCTAATCGATAATTTCCGATTCTGTATTCGCTCTCGTTGGCCTTTCCTATTCTAGCGTTGAAGTCTCCGACAACAAATTTATGATAAGCTTTATCATTGAGGATGACTTCCTCCAAATGATCGTAGAACGCATTTATTTGGTACTCATCAGCTGCGTCGGTTGGTGAGTAGCAGTTGATGATAGTGATCTTCTTATGATGCGACAGTTGAAGATGGAAGACGGCTATCCGAGGGGAAAGGATCTCGTATGAGTCGACGAGATGGACAATGGACGGGTGCACGACAAAGCCTACGCCTCCGACATTTCGTGACGGGACCTTCTCTCCGCGGATCACAAAGGTCCCCTTGTTTAATTGGCATATGTCGGTCCTCTTGATTTTTGTTTCTTGTAATGCGATCACATGAATTTTAATGCGATCTGCAGTAGCAATAGGCCAGCCTCAGTACCCCGGGTGTAACCAGTGTTGAAAATTTGACGAACCTACTTTCAGTGTCATCATGGCACTTGTTCTGCTCTTAACACATTGCTTATCAGAATGCAAGTTTTCTAGAGGCTACAGGACTAGAAGGGCTACGTTGCTGCACAAAAGCCGAAGCCACACAACATTGGCAACTGCTCTCAAAACTATAACTACAACGATGCTGAGATATTTGCGAAACTCTGGATCCCAGGTGTCTATGGTGGGGAACGAACGCGCTATTGTCCTTTCCGGGGAGTAACGCGTTCACCACCACACCATGCGGGGCCTTCGTTTCGCCTGCCTCTCTATCCTCAAGGCTAGTGACAGAAAAGAGAATGAATGGTGTGAAAGCTGTGCGATTAAGAATAGAGCCGAAAGCGATTCGGTGGAACGGATCATATCCACACGACAGCGAAAATCGTATCGTGAAAAGTGCAGAAGGACTCTATCAACCAAGGAAGAACGATCCACTTCAGACATGAATAATTATGAGAACTCTAGTAAAACAGAGTTTTATACTCAGTAGATACAATTCCTTCAAAGTTATTTAGAAACTTCACAACTACTGTTTAACTTTTCTACATAAATACCTTTATTAACGTCTAAAACGAAATTCAACAAGGAGATTCACTTCACCAAAGCTATTGACATTCGTTTTAGAGGAAGATGGTATGAAAACCGAGATGGGATAACATGGGAGTAAAAGTGGATGGTCAAAGGTAACAATCATTGCTAACTCAAAAGACCGACTTTCCATAAACCTTGGCATAAATAGTTGATAAATTTATTTATATGATCTTATAAACTGATCTTCTTTAGCTGCTGCGAGGTTGGTATATCTCTTCCCTGTCGTTGTCGTTGTTGTCGGTGTTGTTGGTCGATAGCTGACGTTTCGGGATTTCGCCTTCCTGATCATAGGTTCGAATCTGGCTTCGGGTGCAGGTTTTGCAAATATCTCAGCATCTTTTTGGTGGTATTCAAATTCAAATTTATGAGAAACGGATTCGTTTCTGTTGCCACAATCTCGAACATAAGGGCGACTATCTCCGAATGGTACAGCTGTGTGTGTCTTGATTAAAAGACAGTATGAAGAATGATTTGTCATATTTAGAAAATGATTTCTTCAAATTTATAAAATTAAGAGTGAAGTACACAGGACAAGCAACGATCGCCTTATTGCCCAGTTTTTTGACTCTACGATTTCTCCTCTATAATTTACACGTTGGAGACATGCACGTTACCCAGCCAGGATGAAAGGTCAATGAGCCTTATCGAAATAGGTATTGAGAAGGCGGTGCTAGAAGCAGCTCGGAGTAACAATCAGAGATGATCACAAAGATGTCGAAAACAAGTTTGGCCTAATACTTAAAGCGTTATAACAGCGACCGGTGGGCAAAATCACTTAGTGACTGGGTTCCCACGGTCGGCAAGAAGCCAGGTGGACGACCATTAACCTAGCTCAGAAATCATAAAAAGACCCTAGAAGAAAGATAAGGTTCTCAACGATGCCTACTGACTCAGTGGGCCACTTCTGCTCAAGACAACGACAAATAGGAGCTTTACAGATACCGGTCTGGGTGATTAAAAGTTTTCAACACAAGCACAGGTTATGCAGAGAATACAGGAGAGACAGGGAATACGAATGAGCTTTTCCTGTGTAGATGAGTCCCATATTACTATGTCATTTGCATAAGCATTTTTTGCACACTATGAAATTATGTATTTTTTGTTTTCCTACTTGTTCCAATTACTTTCTTCTTGCTAGAACACCTCCAGCACATACTGTGGAACAAGGGTACTTGCTATGCAGGACGTTCCATACTCCCCATAATTCAGTGCCAAGGTTAATAGAAAGTCGATCCTGGTTACTAGTGCAAATTTAAGGTTATATCCGATAAAACTGAGTTATGGTTAGTAGATTAGATAAAACTGGATGCATTGAAAAATGTGGACAGGATCAATTTCTTTTTGACCATTGATTTGTTCAAAAAGACGTCCGGAATGCGTCAGTTCTGACATTCGAAAGTGGAAATGATTCGTTAATTTGCGTGTAGTTTCCGTAATTTCCTGGAACGTGATTGGATATACGCCTCAAAGATGAGCCTTCGCCTTTACCACAACAATCTCGAATTCGTTCTAGATTCTTCGGTTTATGTGGTCGTTGTGGTGGTTATGATGAGTTTGTAAATTGTAAAACGACTCATACACCTGGTTTCGAACGTTTATTTACATTTATTTCTGTCGTAATGAACCTTAAGAAGAGCAGTCATTAAGTATCACTCCCCGTTTCTCGGGTTCCGCAAGCAATTTTCGTAGTTGAATAGCGGTTTCTTCTTCAAAATCTTCTAAATCCTCATCGCTCATATTGTACCAATAGTCCAACCAACAAAATAAGTTTCTGAAAACGTGTGTCTTTTTGTATCTGTATTATATTAAAATATTATCCAATGTATCAAATAAAAAAAATCACCCAGTGTGGATCCTGCAAACGGTTTACCGCCTCATCGTGGCTATGAGGCGTTCCTGGGAGTCGGGCTGCGATGTACAACAGGACTTTCGGCCTCCCGGCAGTGTCTCCCTAGTTGGGAAGGAGTCCAGCTTCTGCATCAAGAAGCCTAGCTAACGGTAAACCAATTCCAAGATCCACCACCGTCCTGGTGTCAAAGTAGTCGCACGGTGGCAAATCTCCTTCTGATCCACATGAATGGCGACTGCTTGTGGTGATGAAGACTTGGGGAAGACTTTGGCCAGATTGACCTCGAGACTCCAAGAGACACAACAGCTAAACCAGCAAAACTCCGAAAAATGGAGATTATGCTGGGACACGCAGAACTAGTGAGGACTGGTTGTCCAAGTATCCAAGTAAGTACGTACGCATTTTCTAATGTGCGTGGTGAATTTTTTTCCGAATATTGAGTGATACAGTATCCTTTCAAGAGAGGAAAAAGCAGTCCCAGTTTTTGAAAGAAGCAAAAACCTGTCGAAAGACTTTGTAGGCTTAAAGAAAAACGTTGTAACAACATTCGCGAGCACTACGGTAGACGTCTACACATCTGATATTTTACGTCTTTCATTTTTTTTAAGAGCTGTATTAGAGAGTAGGACCAAGGATTTCAAATCCAGCAATATAGATGACGTCGGCACTTGTCGAGTCTTGAACCTCAGTGAGGTTTAAGCGAGCTATTTCGAATGCTCAAAAAAATTTAGCTTTTTTTGAGAGATCAGAAAAGAACATGGTGATTTAGTAGAATGCAGAAGTTAGAGATATTGTATCCATGAAGATTACCTGTGAAAATTCGCAAATATCTTTGAATACTGTTTCATTGTCGATGCTTCGACCATACTACTTAATCCAATCCATTTAAAGTGAACGGTCACGAGTTTATAACAGCACATAATCTGAAAGATTGTCAGGTGTACACCTCTTCGAGACTGAATTTGGCGAATTTATGGTTGTTCTTTTATAGATCAGAAGTTTTATGACTGCGCACGACAGTTGTATGACTTTTATGACTCCATGATTGTTTATCTAATCTAGCTGCAGCATAGTAGATATTACAGTGGTAGTGAAGTCGATCATCACGGGGCTGGTTTGATTCCGCCCCGGCTTCACCAGGCTCCTGATCCATTCGGGGTAAGAAAGTGATACCGGTTTCTGTCCGGGAAAGAATTACCCACTGCAATTCAATTGGGAATGCTCCAGATCGACTATCTCAGAACTCTAGTGGGAATCGACTCGTGCTGCATTCTGTGACATTCAAGATGAAATGAAGGTCCTCAAGCAGCGGCTGAAACTACACGTAAAAATTGGAAGACCTTCGTGGATGATGGGTGTGAGAAAACGAATCGAATATGAAAAGTGCTGAGATAAGCATAGTAGACATGAAGACAGTATATCACTTGTATCACCTGTAGTCCCTTTGATCGTCGAGTGAGTCAAGCGGGTGCCAGTAAATCTTCCATTTTTCCCCGTCGCGTGCATGAGTAGCCCAGTGGGTTGTGCTCGCTTTAGGGACTCGTCGAGCATCATATCTTTCTTCTAGGCTTTTCGTGAAGAACTCTAACCATCGCGTCGGTAGTCTTCCTGCAGTACGTTTGACATCCCGAGGAATCCAGTCATTAACAGCTCTTGTCAGTCGGTTATCATCCATACGCATTACGTGTCCGGATTAAGAAGAACGTCTGAGGACAAACAGGGCAAGCGACTTTCTGAGTTTATCATGACGACCGAGACCACCCATGGTAAATCGCAATTCCAAAACCCACCTTCAACGTTTGACGTGGGATTCTCCCATTTGGGAGCACTGCAACGAAATAGACCACATCACATTAAATAGGTTTTACCCAACCGATGTCGTTGTTGTTCCAAAATTCTACACGGTATCAGACCGCGGTATCTATACGGTATCTTCTTCGTGCTAGATTTTATTTCTCGCGGAAAGGAGAAGACGCCGCTATATTCAAAAACCAACGTCCCAGAACCACCACAAACTGGGACTTAATCAACTCATTAGTCGGCTGTTGGGACGATGCCGTTGTCGATAACATCGGCGAGGAATACGATAGGCTCATTCAACATTATCACGTTAGCGCTATGAAAGCTTAGAGTTCGAAAGTCACCAAGTCTGTCTCCACAAACTCTCGAGCTAATACGCCAACATGGACTCGCACGAGCTGCAGGCAACCGCGAACTAACGTCCGAACTTGCGAAACAGTGCAGACAGGAGAGAAAAGAAGATCTTAAAAAGAGAAAAGCAGCAGTGATGGTCGAATCTGCAGAGGCTGGGAAAAGCATTCGCCAAGCACGCCGAAGTTTCGCTAATTACAAGACCAAGACGACTGCACTCCGACACCCAGACGGAACAATAACAGCGTCCAGAAAGGCAATGGAGAAAATCATCTACGATTACTACTCAGACCTCCTCGATAGCCACGTCCACCTTCCGTCATATGAAATAAAAGAGGATGGATATGTTGTACGGCCGGTTCTCCCTTTCGAAATCAGACATGCCATTTCATCGGTGAAAAATCGAACAGCACCAGGTCCGGTCAATACAAGACTAGAACACCTGAAGAACCTTCCAGCAGTGATTGTAAACACACCGGATCGGTTTCTCAAGCAATACTTGTCTGAATGCAAGGTTCCTGCTCAGTAGAAGACCAGCAAGACCATGTTATTGTTTAAGAAGGGTGAAAACGGTATCGGCAACTATCGCCCAATATGCTTGCTGTCCGTCGTCTACAAACTTTTCACTCGAGTCATCCTAAACAGGATTGACAAAACACTGAACGACAGACAGCCATGTCAGCAAACAGGCTTTCGACTGAGTTTCGAAAAAAAATTTAGTACGATGGACCACATCCACACGGTAACAAGACTCATTGAAGTATCGCGAGAGTACAAAGACCGCTCTGTCTCACTTTCACCGACTTACAGAAGGCCTTTGATTCATTTGAGATAGAAGCAGTCATGGAAGCCCTTGACAGTCGAGGAGTGCCTACTCAGTACATAGAATTTCTTTTCGAGCTGTTTAAAAATTTTACTACTAAGATATCACCGTTTCACCACTATATTGACATTGGCGTCAAAAGAAGGGTTAGGCAAGGCAATACAATCTCGCCAAAATTATCTAATGCCACTCTCGAGAACGTCGTGCAAACAACATTGGAATGGGACAGCATGGGAGTGAATGTCAATGGTTGGGAGTTACACCATCTTCGCTTTGCTGATAACAACGTCCTTGTAACACTAAACATTAGCAAAGCGGAACGTATGCTTGCCGACTTTGGCAAAACCTGTGGAAAGACTGGTACTCGATTAAATCATACGAAAGGAGTACTTCTTCGTGCTAGATTTTATTTCTCGCGGAAAGGAGAAGACGCCGCTATATTCAAAAACCAACGTCCCAGAACCACCACAAACTGGGACTTAATCAACTCATTAGTCGGCTGTTGGGACGATGCCGTTGTCGATAACATCGGCGAGGAATACGATAGGCTCATTCAACATTATCACGTTAGCGCTATGAAAGCTTAGAGTTCGAAAGTCACCAAGTCTGTCTCCACAAACTCTCGAGCTAATACGCCAACATGGACTCGCACGAGCTGCAGGCAACCGCGAACTAACGTCCGAACTTGCGAAACAGTGCAGACAGGAGAGAAAAGAAGATCTTAAAAAGAGAAAAGCAGCAGTGATGGTCGAATCTGCAGAGGCTGGGAAAAGCATTCGCCAAGCACGCCGAAGTTTCGCTAATTACAAGACCAAGACGACTGCACTCCGACACCCAGACGGAACAATAACAGCGTCCAGAAAGGCAATGGAGAAAATCATCTACGATTACTACTCAGACCTCCTCGATAGCCACGTCCACCTTCCGTCATATGAAATAAAAGAGGATGGATATGTTGTACGGCCGGTTCTCCCTTTCGAAATCAGACATGCCATTTCATCGGTGAAAAATCGAACAGCACCAGGTCCGGTCAATACAAGACTAGAACACCTGAAGAACCTTCCAGCAGTGATTGTAAACACACCGGATCGGTTTCTCAAGCAATACTTGTCTGAATGCAAGGTTCCTGCTCAGTAGAAGACCAGCAAGACCATGTTATTGTTTAAGAAGGGTGAAAACGGTATCGGCAACTATCGCCCAATATGCTTGCTGTCCGTCGTCTACAAACTTTTCACTCGAGTCATCCTAAACAGGATTGACAAAACACTGAACGACAGACAGCCATGTCAGCAAACAGGCTTTCGACTGAGTTTCGAAAAAAAATTTAGTACGATGGACCACATCCACACGGTAACAAGACTCATTGAAGTATCGCGAGAGTACAAAGACCGCTCTGTCTCACTTTCACCGACTTACAGAAGGCCTTTGATTCATCAGGCTTTGACAGTCTTTGTCGATTACGCGCCGACATCAAACTATAATGAAGAAAATGCCAAAGCGTTCTATATTGACTTGGAGAAGTTCTACAGAGAAGACAACACATTCTTCAAGATCATTGGAGGTTTGAACGCCAAGACTGGATTAAGAAGAACGTCTGAGGACAAACAGGGCAAGCGACTTTCTGAGTTTATCATGACGACCGAGACCACCCATGGTAAATCGCAATTCCAAAACCCACCTTCAACGTTTGACGTGGGATTCTCCCATTTGGGAGCACTGCAACGAAATAGACCACATCACATTAAATAGGTTTTACCCAACCGATGTCGTTGTTGTTCCAAAATTCTACACGGTATCAGACCGCGGTATCTATACGGTATCTTCTTCGTGCTAGATTTTATTTCTCGCGGAAAGGAGAAGACGCCGCTATATTCAAAAACCAACGTCCCAGAACCACCACAAACTGGGACTTAATCAACTCATTAGTCGGCTGTTGGGACGATGCCGTTGTCGATAACATCGGCGAGGAATACGATAGGCTCATTCAACATTATCACGTTAGCGCTATGAAAGCTTAGAGTTCGAAAGTCACCAAGTCTGTCTCCACAAACTCTCGAGCTAATACGCCAACATGGACTCGCACGAGCTGCAGGCAACCGCGAACTAACGTCCGAACTTGCGAAACAGTGCAGACAGGAGAGAAAAGAAGATCTTAAAAAGAGAAAAGCAGCAGTGATGGTCGAATCTGCAGAGGCTGGGAAAAGCATTCGCCAAGCACGCCGAAGTTTCGCTAATTACAAGACCAAGACGACTGCACTCCGACACCCAGACGGAACAATAACAGCGTCCAGAAAGGCAATGGAGAAAATCATCTACGATTACTACTCAGACCTCCTCGATAGCCACGTCCACCTTCCGTCATATGAAATAAAAGAGGATGGATATGTTGTACGGCCGGTTCTCCCTTTCGAAATCAGACATGCCATTTCATCGGTGAAAAATCGAACAGCACCAGGTCCGGTCAATACAAGACTAGAACACCTGAAGAACCTTCCAGCAGTGATTGTAAACACACCGGATCGGTTTCTCAAGCAATACTTGTCTGAATGCAAGGTTCCTGCTCAGTAGAAGACCAGCAAGACCATGTTATTGTTTAAGAAGGGTGAAAACGGTATCGGCAACTATCGCCCAATATGCTTGCTGTCCGTCGTCTACAAACTTTTCACTCGAGTCATCCTAAACAGGATTGACAAAACACTGAACGACAGACAGCCATGTCAGCAAACAGGCTTTCGACTGAGTTTCGAAAAAAAATTTAGTACGATGGACCACATCCACACGGTAACAAGACTCATTGAAGTATCGCGAGAGTACAAAGACCGCTCTGTCTCACTTTCACCGACTTACAGAAGGCCTTTGATTCATTTGAGATAGAAGCAGTCATGGAAGCCCTTGACAGTCGAGGAGTGCCTACTCAGTACATAGAATTTCTTTTCGAGCTGTTTAAAAATTTTACTACTAAGATATCACCGTTTCACCACTATATTGACATTGGCGTCAAAAGAAGGGTTAGGCAAGGCAATACAATCTCGCCAAAATTATCTAATGCCACTCTCGAGAACGTCGTGCAAACAACATTGGAATGGGACAGCATGGGAGTGAATGTCAATGGTTGGGAGTTACACCATCTTCGCTTTGCTGATAACAACGTCCTTGTAACACTAAACATTAGCAAAGCGGAACGTATGCTTGCCGACTTTGGCAAAACCTGTGGAAAGACTGGTACTCGATTAAATCATACGAAAGGAGTAATCATACCAAACTGATTGGTTTCGTATGCCCAACTCACGCTCAACAGAACGAATATTTCCGAATGCTGGTTATAGTTATGTTTATTTAGGTCGGAAAATCAACATTTTGAACGACTTAGCTCCAGGGCTAAGCAAAAGAATACGAGCGGCTTGGGGTGCTTTTAAGATTGTCGAGGATGTAGTGAAGAGAACAAAGGACACTCGACTCCGTGACCACCTCTTCGACTCAACGGTTATTTCTGCTCTAAAACGTATGCGTCAGAAACCTAGTCGCTGCGTAAGCAGGATGAAAGATCACTCAGCCTTATCAAGCGCGCATTCGAAGGTACGATGCTAGGAGTATCCCGTTTTGCACAAGGAAGGGATGGGATCCGAAGCCCACACCTATGTCAACGATCAACAATCAAAGATGCCGTTTTATACGCCAAACAGCTGAAGACAAGGTGAACCGGACACGTAATGCGTGCGAATAACAACCGATGGACAAGAGCAGTTAGTGACTGAATTCCTCGAGATGTTAAATGTATTGCAGGAAGTCCATCAACTCGATGGTCAGAGTTCTTCACGAAAAGCCTAGAAAAAAGATATGATGCTCGACGAGTTCCTAGAGTGAGCAGAACCCACGGGGCTATTATTGCACGCGATAGGGAAAAATGGAAGATTTACCATCGTCCGCTCGAGTCACTCGATGATCAAATCGACCACAGGTGATACAGGTGATCTACATGTCCATGTTGCACGAGATTGACATCTATCTTCCGTATGCACATGATCATATTTGTCTATATAAGTGTCAGTGTTCTTTTATGTTGCAGCTTACATCTTTCACTTTGATTTGACCAAAATGTTGCATCTCGTACAAAGGAGGCCAATGGCTGATGCGATGAGAGCCCAGCATGGCAAGAAGAATGAAGAGAAAGAGCGTTTTACTAACAGCACAGCGGTTTCGTATATATCGAACGAGTTCGACCAATTGGCAAGTCCTTGAAAGCGATGCGGGCTAACGGATAGCTCCCTTGACCAAACCAAGTCACACTTAGACGAAGCTACAGGTATTAAACCACAATGATGCTCAGATATTAGCAAACCACTGGACAACAGGTGTGTGAGATGTGGATCAAACCCTCTATTTTCCGGAAGCTAATTTGAAATGGCAGAAGGACCCGCATGGTGTGGTGGTGAACACCTTACCGACGGAAAGGGAAATAGCGGGTCGGACCCACACCGCAGACACCTGCGGTCCTGAGTTTTCCAAATATCTTAGCATCACTGTACTTATATTTCACATCATACGCTGCCATGAAAAAAGAATAGGCAGTAATTAAGAAGTGAATACATTGTGATTTATGCTATAGGTATTTTCCATAGTATCCAGATTTACCATAGATGACTAACTCACCGGAGTTATAGAGTTCACCCAGTCGGGTTTAAGCAAACCTCGCCCAGTTCGTTTAGACTTGAAGAGTTTGGGGTCGGTCTCAGAATCATAGTTCGCCTTACCAATAGCGTTGTCGTCACAAATATCCAAATAGACAATTTCTCTTATTTCAGGAGCGTTTAGAGGCTGAATAGAAAAAAACTATTTGATAAGAATTGACTTTTCCAGCTTGTCAGATTTTTCCATATTCTAAAACGTCATCTTAATCAGCAGAAACAGGATCGGAACAATAATAATGATCGGGAAAAAGTGGAGAATATCAATTAGCAACAAGTCGTTAATTATTGCTTTAGTGATCACAAGAATAATTCCGAAACCCAGTAGAACCCCAGAACCGTTTTTTATTGAGTTCCGATGAGTTCTTTGCGCAAAACTACTCACGCCATAACAAATGATGTCTTCAAATCTTAAACGCATGTCTTCTTGTTTCACACACTTCTCGGTGTAAGGCCGCTGAGCTCATAAATGCAGATCTTAATCTAGAAATTAAGCTAAAGGATAAAGAGGTAAAGCTCTCGACTTTGATCAATCCCTGAGGGATTCGCCATGCGCTTGACTTCATCAAGCATCGCCTGGAGGTGATTGAACTCATATTTGCCCTTTACAATGACTCGAGGTGCTCTGCCGATGTATCGAGTCAGTGATGCTATCCTCCCAGACAAATCTGGTACTCATTTGCTAACCCCAGAGAAATGGAAGGCTTGATGGGCCATGACTGTGGAGATCAATTCCAGGTGTGTGTTGAAGGGCGCCTCCGACCACTGCGCCACACATGCCAATCATCCGGAAATTACATCTGAGAATTGAGCATCTCTCCTGTTTTTTAATTAGAGGTTAGTAAATTCTCATCAACGATTTAATGATAGTCGTTGATCTAAAGTTGAGAACTTCAGTTTATAGCCGTTGTCATTTAGGTCCACCTTTCTGTACCTACACAGTTTTACAAACGCGAGATTTCAACAGGATGAATTGGAGATAGGTTTATATGAAATGTAGTAGCAAAAATATTAGTCTTCGTTTTTTTTAAAGCAACAGCTGATTAGAGATAGGTACTTCCATTATGCTTACTTGTCAAATGAACGGTATTAATTAAATGTTCGGAGTTTTCTATGCTTTTTGATTCTTGAAGGTCTAAAATGAGACTGCAGTTTGAAAATATAGCTCGAAGTAAGGTCCATGAGTGCCTATTCGAGTTTTACTAACCGGACTAAATTTCTCACGCTTAGAAGAAAGCTACTGTATTCCAACACTAATTTAGACTTAGCAGATAGATAACAATTTGATTGTCATATAAATAGCTGACTAACATTTTCTGAGTTACCATTATCCTGCAAGTGAGTCGATTCGATGACTAGCGTAAAGTTCTCTCGCATGTATCCAGGATTCTGGAAAGCTTTATTTGTTGTTGGAGCCCTCTTTCAACTTAAAAGGTCTTGTGCAATAACGCTCCATTCCAAAAAATTCATTGGACTGAGGTGTAGAGCACAGAAATCTATTTGAACAAAGATGGGTTATTGTCACTAGCCATGCCTTTTTGAATATAAATTCTTGAAAGCAAATTGGGCTTAGGAAATACCTTAACCATTAAGAAATATTTGAAATAAAGTCGTTCTATGGGACAACTTTTCTACCTTCTCACTGTCCTTAATTGGATTTACGACATTTCATGTCCAACATAATTCGATCTATCTCTTACTTGGATACTTAGGTGACTCGTTTTCACTGGTTGTGCGGGCCCCAGCATAATTATTGCTTCTTCGGAGTTTTGCTGGTTTAGCCATTGTGGTTCTCTGTAGTGCCGAGGTCAGCCAGGCCAATTTCTGCCCTAGGCCACAACAGGGAGTAGCAGTCCTTGCGGATCAGAGCGAGATTTGCCACCATGCAACTAGCTTGGTACCAGGACGGTGGTGGATTCCTGGTAATGGTTTACTCTTAGCTGGGTTTCTTCATGGATACGCCAGGCTATTTCTCAACCTGGGAGACCCTGCCGGGGGACGAATCCATCTCAGCTCGACACCTTCCGGTTACGTTGAGGCGCTAAACCGTTGGGGGGGAGGGTATATCTTTATAGAAAATAGCCACAGAAAAGGATAAAGAATGAAGCGTTCGACGTTAATTCTCTGGGCGATGCGCCATCGATGACCGAAGCATCCTTGCCCACCATCTATTTAGACGTTTGATCTTCATTAATACTTTAGCCCTTTTTTCCGTCAAAAATTAAAGTATTCTAATATAAAATGCGTCAGGCTCTGAGGAAGGCGAAATCGCCGAAACGTCAGCCATCGACCAACAACACCAACAACAACAACAACGACAACGAAGACATACCAACCTCGCATCAGCTAAAGAAGACCAGTTTATAAGATCATAAATAATTATATCAACGATGCGCCATCATTTCTACCTCACCAATCGTCATTAGCAGTTATTTAATGGATATTTGGCAGCCTATACTGCGGCGGCCTATCAATTCATAGGGTCAGTTCTGCATTCCTCAAGTGTGGTAGCAATTTGCTGACCACTGAGGGATAGAAATCTTCGTGAAGCTGGACCATGAGATCGAACTAATGACCACATGTGTATTGTAGAGCACCTATAACCACAGTGGTGAATGCACACCGCAAAACAACTATACATGTAACGAAAAAGGAATGGCAAAAAGAAATTTAAGCAGTGAAAGAGTTCATTTAGAGAAACTCTGCAACATAAACATGAACATTTGCACGGCAGTGGACCAGATTTAATTTAGATTTAATCACTCTCTCCATCATGCCGGAGTTGGCATTTTTACCAGTTGTCTGAGACGGTAAGACCATTATTTTGATGTATAGATGAGCTTCTGAAAGTCAGTGTATGGGCTGAATGTGTATTCAGTCATCTCTTTCATGCTAATTGCTGAAGCCAATTGTCTTATCTTTTATGTTCTAAACGATTGAAGCACTTAGACTGCCAATTACGCGATCACAATCCCTCATTTGTGCCCACAACCTGTAAATACGAAGCGCTGTTGTGATTCTCCAACAAAACAGACTGCGCGAGAAGCAAACTTTGCTGTGAGAAAACTATCCATCGTTTACAACCCTTAAAAGTTGGATTGGCCGAGTTTATATTCACTCATCCTATAAATTCGTAAGTAAAACATAAGTACGACTAGTAATATGGTACAAATGCTCTTCGGAGCGTTGCGATATGAAAATTTATATAGATATTGCACACATGAATGTAGAAAAAGAGTGAGTGAAATACGGAGACTTACGGATAGAACAGTGCGGCAATAAGGAAAGGCATTCCAACTTTCCTCGTGAATCTCGAAGGCTTCATCGGGAAGCAGCTACAATATTGAAATCCCTGTTTTTAATTTGATGCGAAAGGATGTCAGGAACACGCGATTTTGATGATTCAAGCGGCTTAAAACTTACTTTCTGTAGTGCCCACGGTGCCCTGGATTTTAGTCGATAGATTTTATATGAATATAAACCTGATAGTGATTTATCCGGCAGGATTGTCGTATCGTTGCAGAAGCTGTGCTGCTTCAAGCACTGCAATAAAAATCTTGTAATACACAGACTGTAGTTCGTCACAGGAATTTTCTTTTCTTCAGAGACTTTCGCTTCTATCAAAATTTGTAACTTTTTAAAGTGTTTTAGGCCGAAGCCATAACTTGTTAGACACCGGACTGATGTTTGTTTTAACATTCCTCACGATCACATTCTGTTGGGATCCTCACTTCATCTTTATGCGTGAGTTCGTCATTTAACAATTTTCATTTACAACCTTTGTGGTTAAACTAAGAGCAACAGTTAATAATAGTGATCTAAAGTACAAAGGATGGAGGGACAAGAAGCGTTCGTTATTTATTATTCCTTAGAGAGTGCACCATGTATTTGTTTCCATTCATAGCATTACAAAGACTGAATGCTTATTCTTTATTCACCAATAAGCCGACGTTTCGGCGGACTTCCTACCTTCATCTCAAATGATGTAAGCGCAGCTATAAAGCGCTGCTTGAGAAGGGCGTGTCTAGAGAATTCGGTAAACGTAGATGAAATGCCACCGAGTAATCTTAGACGGCAGCTAGTTTGTAACCACTTACATGACCTTCTATGTGTAACGAAGAATTGCATAATTTGCCTTAATGGTAGAAACGGCGATTACATTAGCTCTGGTACAGTTTTTCTGATCTCATGTAAGGCGTGCAGAAACGAATACATTGGCGAAACGGGCAGACCACTCTGTGTCCGCATAAAGGAACGCCTAATCGGGAAACGTAAACCAAATACCCCACTAGGCACGAATAGGACCCAGAGACATAACGAGGAAGACTTTAAAGTACGTGTCACGATCCTCGCACAGGAATCGAGAACACAAGCGTGCAAAACTTTCGAAGCGTTCTGAGTTAATTCCAGAAATCCGAAATTGAACCGCAGGGAAGAACGCCTCATTATCACGCGTGACATTGGGCATCATCACCTGTATCACCTGTAGTCCCGTTGATCGTCGAGTGACTCGAGCGGGCGCCAGTAAATCCCCCATTTTTCCCCGTCGCGTGCAAGAGTAACCCGGTGGGTTCTGCTCGCTTTTGGAACTCGTCGAGCATCATATCTTTCTTCTAGGGTATTCGTGAAGAACTCTGACCATCAAATCGGTGGTCTTCTTGCAGTACGTTTGACATCCCGAGGAATCCAGTCACTAACAGCTCTTGTCCATCGGTTATCATTCATACGTATTACGTGTTCGGCCCACCTTATCTTCGACTGTTTGGCGTACAGAACAGCATCTTTGATTTTCGATCGTTGACGTAGGTCGGAGCTTCGGATCCCATCCCTTACTTGTGTGAAACTGGATACTCCTAGCATCGTCCTTTCGACTGCGCGTTCGATAACGCTTCAATGAGACTTGTTACGGTGTGGATGTGGCCCATCGTATTAAATTCTTTCCGAAACTCTGACGAAGCCCTGCTTGCTCACATGGCTGTCTGTCGTCTAGTGTTCCGTCAATCCTGTTTAAAATGACTCGAGTGAAAAGTTTGTAGACGACAGAAAGCAAACAGATTGGGCGATAGCTGCCTATATCGTGCAATCGCCCTTCTTGAACAACAACACGGTCTTGCTGGTCTTCCAATGAGTAGGGACCTTGCATTCAGACAGGTATTGCTTGAGTGAAGAGCCGAGCCAGTGTGTTTACGAGAACTGGCGAAGGTTCTTCAGATGTTCTGATCTTATCCTGTCCGGACCTGGTGCTGTTCGATTTTTCACCGACGAAATGGCACGTCGGCTTTCGGAAGGGAGAACCGGTGGAACAACATATCCATCCTCTTTTATTTCATAAGACAGAAGGTCGACGTGGCTATCGAAGAAATCTGAGTAGTATTCGTGGATGTTTTTCTTCATTGACTTTTTGGACGCTGTTATTGTTCTCTTTGGGCGTCGGAGTGCAATCATCTTGGTCTTGTAATTATCGAAGCTTGAATGAGTTGAATAAGTCCCAGTTTGTAGTGATTCTGGGACTTCGGTTTTTGAATTCAGCGGCTTTTTCTCCTTTCCTTTGGAATTGCGAGTTACCATGGACGGTCTTGGTCGTCATGATAACCTCAAAGCGCCACTCACCCTGTTCGTTCCATTCTAATCCGTGGGTCCCAATGTGATGTTCCTCAACGATCTTTTTAGTCCGATCTTTGAATTGAAATCTCCAATGACGACCTTGAAGAATGTATGGTCTTCTCTGTAGAATCTCTCCAAGTCCATGTAGAACGCTTCGACCTCTTCTTCGTCATAGTTTGATGTTGGCGCGTAAACGAGGAAGATTATCAAAGCCGGTATTGATCCACATATTTTTAATCGTAAACGTCGGATTCAGTTTGTAAGCTGTTCGAATGAATCGATGTTCATGGACAAACTCGTGTTGACGAGAACGCCGACACCGCCTACGCCTCTACTGTCGCATGTTACGAGGAACAGCTCTTCTCCAGTGTTACAGACGGCGTTGAATGGGTGGCGTCGTCTCGTTTCTGCCAGGCCGATGACGTCGTACCTTATCATTCTTGCTTACATGAGGAAGTCTTCTATCGTGGACTCGGATGCAAGTGTAGGTGCATTGTAGGTACAGATCGTCACCATAGTTGTTGATCCAAGCAGCTTCCATTGGCCCTGAGATTTTAGCAGCCTCTCCGTACTCGTCCTACACAACTCTGCGAAATTGGGTGCTCTTTGAGAGTCAGGGGAATGAGGCCGATTTTTTTTCACTGTGTTTAGCATATTTGATACCCACGTATAGCTTGCTGGGCTCTGAACGTGGGGGCTGGTTATACTCACGGGTAGCTTGCCAGGCTCTCCCAGAGTGGACATGGAGCTTATTTGTTGGGTGCGACTCCTTACCACCTCCCATATACTTCCATGTCACTTGATTGCAGGCTTTTGGCCGAATTGATTCGTAGAATAGAATCTGCACAAAGCGAAGACGCACTCACGCACGCATGAATGAATACGTCTAGCAAATACCAAAAGTATGTGTCAAATTCGCGCTGCAAAAACAGGAAGTCCATCCCCTCGATCCATCCGCGTCTCAGGGAAGCAAGGGTCGCTTTTGGTCCGCGATTAACCTCCTATCCGTCACCTTAGGACGCGCCACGCAGCATCGCGACTAACCGGCTCGAGATCCGTCATGTGAGGGAGATCCGTGGCAACGAAACGGTAGGCGTGGAAAGCCTACGCTATGGCTCTCCAGTGTGGGGATCTAGGCTAAAGCTAGTAATATTCTTCATTTAAATCTGTATTCACCGAGTTTGAGGAAAATTTGTACAGATGATGTGGAATCTTCTGTTCACCTCAACACCTTCACCTCCACCTGTTTGATGTTTGCTAGCTTCTGCGACCGAGTATAATTGTCCACGACGGAATTCGTCAAGTTCTAAAGGTAACGGTATTCGAAACTCCTAAACTAAATTCAGATTAGCAACGAGAGATCACTATTAGAGAGATAGAGGGAGAGAGGGAGAGAGGGAAAGTAAAGTAGGGATATCAGTAAAACCCATGTAACATTCTTAATTTATGCAAATACTGGCCTTAATTAGCATCGTCTTTTCCGGAATATGTTCCTTTCTCCAGCAGTGATCACCAACAGCGAAGCATTTACGAAAATCCTGAATTCGAAATTTTACAGTAACTCATATGCTTGAATCAAATTTCATCAAAAACTAGGGTTTAATGAAGTATTTTTTTCATCGGATTTATTACACTTGTCGTTTGACGATGGAGTTTGAAGCTCTCAAAGTATTGTATCATGAAAGTCTCAAACAACATATTTACACATGACAAGAAGTCAACAACACTGAAGGACGATGATGATCAATGTGTATCTTTTGCACATGTTGGCGCGCCTCTGTCTGATGAAGAACGAATGCAGCTGTTGTGCGTTGTATTGTGAATTCACGTAAGTAAAAGTATTAAAGTAATTAATAGTAAGATAAAATAGTGATGAAGGCACGCAAACCTGAAGTAGACTTCGTTCCCGAGGATTCGTCGACCAGAAAACGAAAGGCGAGACTGAAAAATTGATCTAGCTGCTTCCATTCCATTTTATATCAACCGAATAAGCAAAAAAAAACACGGCGATAAGAGGGAACGCTGATTAGGAAGCCGTAGTCATTTTCAAGGGTTGCTGATTCGACTGCAGGTGACTGTGTTGGTGATGGCGCTCAATGAGTAAGAAAACGAATTCTACATTCGGACTTACGAGTTAAAAACGCATTCTAGTGAATGCCGTAGGCTTTTGCACTTTTCCACCGATTTCCAATTCTAGATAGAGTTCAGATTATTCATAAAAGAAGGATTATTTTTTAACTATCCTCAGCTCAGGAGGCACATTTTACATCTCTTAGTAAACTCTGTGAAACTGTGTAAAAACTGCTACAATGTACACGTCTCTCTCGATACAGGGTTTTTTTTAGTACCGTTAGGGTGAAAAACCGCATCAGAGAAAGACAAAGCAACAGCATGGGTTGGTGTGGTGAATAGCACGTGACCCCAACTAAGGGTAATCGGGGTTCGAAGCCCAACTGCGGATCCGAGTTTTGCTGATATCTAATTATCCTTGTGGCTGCATTTCACATCAAACCCTGTCACAAAAAATGGAAGCAGACGAAAGCTAAACATCTGTGTAGAAACACTTATATCTTAAATTTATACACAATCTGATCTTATGCAACACTTATATTTTAAGCCTTTTTCTACTTTTCTATTTTCTTTTTTTTTTTTAGCCTCGAGGTGTATCTTAAGTGTTTATTGTCTTATCTCGATGTATTCTGAATAGCAAAATCAGTTTATACTTTTCACTTCGTCCAATAGTTTCGCTTGCTCATTTTGTATTGCATCGTGATGTGGTAGTATAATCTTTTTTATAACTCTCTTTTCTTTAACTATGAGTTACAGCAAAACTAATACATCTATGACTTCAATGATGCTCAGATATTTGCAAAACTCCGGACCACAGGTGTCTGCGGTGGGGAACGAATGCGCTATTGTTCTTTCCGGGAAACTAGTTCTATTCATCTCTGCCATCAGCTGAGAGAAAGGCGAAACAAAAGACCCACATGGTGTGGTGGTGAACGCGTTGCTCCCCGGAAAGGACAATAGCGCGTTCGTTCCTCACCGCAGACATCTGCGGTCCGGAGTTTTTCAAATATCTCAGCATCATTGAAATTATTTTTCACAGTATACCCCTGCCATTAAAAAGAATAGGCAGTAAATAAAACGACTACGATTGTAATACATCTATGACATATTTCGTTTTCTTTTCACTATCACAGATGTTCGTAGAGAAGAAGTCTATAAGAGATGGTCAGTGGTACGGAGATGATTACATCACATCTGTACTTTTTCATTGATACATAACTGATAAGTTTCGGAGCAAACAGTACAATAGTAGTGAAGACTGAGGTTTTCTCGAATTTTTAAAGTTCTGGGAGTAATTATAATGTATTTTTAATGAGAATACTATATTAGAGAAACTTTCTTCTACTGCTACACTTAAAAATAAATTCATTTTAGCTTTTTTCCTTCGAAGGGTAACTTTGAACCAGAAGAAATTCGGCTTCCTAAAACTAACCATATCCACAGAAGAGATGGCGAGACTAGTAAATTGTGAAGATAGCGGAGAGTTCAGTTCAAAGCATTGATGATTTTGATGATAACGTGAAATCTCTTTCCCTTCCATTTTTTAACTTTGATGAGAAACTGATAGAGAAATATGTATTCTTTCTTTGATGAGCTTACACGAGGTTGATAATAACATTTATCATCGGCTAACGTTTCGACGTTTTCGTCTTCATCAGAGCCGATGATCCGAGTCATCAAAGAAAACGATTGTGATGATTCATCAAAGAAAGAATACATATTGATTAAGCACACCGAGGTTCAAGGAAAGTCGGTTTCGAAGTGATAGAAAAATGTTGTGAATTGCTGGTGGAAAAGCTTATACCTTTCTTTTCTTAGTAGTATCAGTTCGATAAGTGCTCTGTGAAATGTTGAGGACGAGGATCTTAAGTGAGGAATAACGAGGGAGCGTGGAGGTAGACTGAGACCAGTGGCTAAACCAGTAGGTACGCATACCTGCTGCGCTACACCTGCATCAGCTAATGTGTAAAATAAAACACCAAAATTCTCGGCATTGATCAACCTCTGAGGTGTGTGCATGTATTCCACTTCACCAAGCATCGTTAGAGGTTATTGAATGCATATCTTGTATATACAATGGCTCGAGGTGACCTATCGATGTATCGGGCCAGTGTTGTTATCCTCTCTGACAGGTCAGGTACAAATTTACCGACTTTGGAGAGATGGAGAGCTTAGTGGACCTGGAATGCGGGATCGATCTCATGCGTATTGCAGGGAGCCTCTAACCACGTGCCTATCTATGAGAGAACGAGCAAATATTCTTCGGTAGTGCCAAATGATAAAATCGGTTCAAGGCTATTTCAGCCATTTTTTTTGTTTTATTTTGGCTTCCAGGCAGGAATAACACGAGATAAACATATTGACGATAAACCATTGGAAGGAAAAGAGCAGATGTGTGAAACCGTTGTGGATTGCGCTGGATTTTTTTTTTCGAATAGTTGGAACATTTTGTTGATTAGCGTTGTCCGTATCGATTAATAGTGTTCTATTATAATTTCAGTGCTTTGCAGAACAATAAGATGGACGAATTGTGACGATACGTTAATGTTCGTCACCTCCGATGGCGTTATTTCTGCTTCAAAACGTCAACTAGGAGTCGGTGTTACGGTGAGTCGGTGAATATGAACAATACCTCAAAAAAATCTACAAATCGAATCCGGGAAGCGAACAGTTGATCCGACAACGATGAGTTACTGTGTACCTGATGTTTAGTTTTTATCACTTTTACGTGACCCCAAATCAAATATTGTAAGGATCCTAGCACTTGTTTTCATTCAATTCATTTCCTCTCCTCTGTTATCCACGAAGGTCTTCAAATTTACATGCGATCCGACTGCATTTGGGGATTTCTGAATTTTTTCATGTGAAAATTGTTGAATTCTAGTCGAGTAGATCTACCGAGAAGTTCTGATATAGCCATGGTAGGATGTTTCCAGTTCTTCGCCAAAGGCAGTCACGAATACTCTGATACCAATTTCTCGACCTCGGATGGAGGGAAGGCTTGGTTGGCAAAATGTAGGATAGAATGACAGCCTTATTTTTAGAAGAAATAGATAAATTAATACAGTGATGGAGAGTATTAGATGAGAATGCTAGGCACAATAAAGTTGTTAATCCTGAATCAGCAACGTTGACATCATTGCTGCTACGACCTCAACTGCACCCAGGCGTTTCGACAAAGACTGAGTCAGAGTAGACATTGTGTGAGACCGCCAATCATTTTTCGATCGAAATCGTTCAACTGAAGCAGAAGAATTTAATAACTCAAAAGACAGACTTCCTATAAATCTTGGCATAGATAACTGATATATTTATTTATATGAACTTATAAACTGATCTTTCTTAGCTGATGCGAGGTTGATATAGGTCTTCGTTGTCGTTGTTGTTGTTGTTGGTGTTGTTGGTCGATGGATGACTTCTCGACGATCTCGCCTTCTTCAGAGCCTGGACGTATTTTATACAAGAATACTTTAATTATTCGGTGGAAAAAAGGCTGAAGTATTAATGAAGATCGATTTTTTAAATAGATGCCATATTGATCAGAAAGGCTACTCACCGTGGTGTTACGAGTGGAACTGGCCCACGAGTTGTTCACCAAGGGTCGCGAGCGAGACACACCATAGGGTCAAAATATCATTTTGAAATAGGGCGCCAGGTCACGTGTGATAGTGAGGCATTCGTCCTTCTGGTTCATCTTTGGATTTTAGAAATTTGTCTAAAACGCCTCAAGAGTTTTGCGCGTCGATGTTTTCGATTCCTGCGCTGGGATACGCACAGTCACTTCAAATAGCATACGTTTACTTCCATACAGTATTCTATGGAGGTAAACGTATGCTGTTTAACAACCTCGCGATTGCTAAGAGAGAAAACGACGAATTCATAATTCAATGCCGAGGTTAATAGAAAGTCGATCCTGGGTACTATTACGAGAAGAATTTAGTTACAACGCCTATTCAAAGTTTTATCAGAAAAATAAATATCAATTGTTCAGCCATTTTAACTTTTTCATGTGTGAAGGATGATAGGAAAGGTAGTAAACTATTATGTTTTTACTACTTGGCTTACGATACCATTTTGTTTTATAGCCATTTTCTGAGAGCTTTATTTGGATGTTTAAGACTGGAAGCCAGTTTCGGTTATTAAAACGATTATTGACATCCCACCCAATACCATACGCCGTCAGTTAGTTCGCCACCGCCTCCATGATCGTCTGTGCTACTCAGAAAACTGTATGATCTGTCCTAACGGGAAAGGCGGGAATTGCATGAGTTCAAGTGTAATGATGATCTCATGTAACGCATGCGGTGAGGAATACATTGAGAAAACGGATAGACCACATTGTGTCCGCATAAAAGAACATCTACATGGGAAAGTTAAAATTCGTCAAAACACTCCTGTAGGTACGCATAGGGCGCAAAACCACAACGGCGATGATTTTGAAGTGACTGTGCGGATCCCAGCGCAGGAATCGAAAACATCGATACGCAAAACTCTTGAGGGGTTTTGGATAAATTTCAAAAATCCAAAGATGAACCGGAAAGACGAATGCTTCACTATCACACGTGATCTGGCGCCCTATTTCAAAATGATATTTTGACCCTATAGTGTATCATGCTCGCGACCCTCGGTGAACAACTCGTGGGCCAGACCCACTCGTAACACAACGGTAAGTAGCCTTTCTGATCAATATGGCATCTATTTAAAAGTTCGATCTTCATTAATACTTCAGCCTCTTTTCCACCGAAGAATTTAGTTACAACGCCTATTCAAAGTTTTATCAGAAAAATAAATATCAATTGTTCAGCCATTTTAACTCAACCATAACTCGTCCCATTACCGGTTATAGCATCATACAAACCATCGACGTTATTATAACGGTTGGATAATCATTTACGAGTAGTGAACCGGTTGGTCAGTTCAGTAGTCGGTTGGAATCCCTCTTCGTGAGACATTGATATAGTGCATCACCAACTGATGCTTTTCTACTCGAAACCTCAACAATTGTGATGAAGAAGAAGAACGGCATCAGAAACAAGAAACAAAAAGAAAAGATGAAGAGGAGAGGAGGTTGTGCATTTAAACATTTAAGAAGCATGCTGAACACGATCGTGAATTGTTTCCGAGCAATTATTACGGAGAGTTTATTCAACGTTTGTCACGTTCAATAGAATGGTGAACAGCGACAGCTCTATCAAACATGTAACTCTTGGAAAGCACTAGATAAACACAACTGGTTGCTGACAATGGCTTAGCCTGATCAATTGAAGAAATAGAGAGCAGGGATTCTCTAGCAGGCAGCTCTAAACATGAGACGTGAGAATAACGAAATCAATATAAAAAGATCTCAAAAATGAATTGGTTGTAAGTCTATTTAAATGGAAGTGAACATTGTTAAAGATGACGTCACAGCGACCTGGACTGTCGTGGTAGGCGAGCTATCTGACGTAACCATCTCGAAAAAAGATTTTGAAACCGATCGCCTCTAGGTTTTCGTGTTTATCTTTATTATTTCAATATTTGTCACCTGTACTCTGGAGACGCCGTCTTCATCAATCAACGGGCTCAGCAAATCCTCATTGTTATGACAATGTCAGTGAGGGTATAAATGCATTTGTAAGATTGAAGATGAAAAAAAAGACAAACGAAACCGATCGTTTCTAGGTTTTCGTGTTTATCTTTATTATTTCAATATTTGACACCTGTACTCTGGAGACGCCGTCTTCATCAATCAACGGGCTCAGCAAATCCTCATTGTTATGACAATGTCAGTGAGGGTATAAATGCATTTGTAAGATTGAAGATGAAAAAAAAGACAAATATTATTAGTTATCCGCTAATTTTTAGGCAAATCGTATGGAACTACGGTGGCTTTTACGGTAATAATGAATAGCTTTCGATAAATGTATTTCCTTCAACATCTCTCAGTGATTTACTTCTGCATTAGCATGGGTTCATCTTCCATTAAGGTTTTAAGAGTGCATCTCGGTATAAAAGTCTAACTAAGTGTACACCAACGTCTGCGTTAGAAGGTCTCCTTCCAAGGGGCCCGAGACTGCCTACAGTGACCAGTTGGAAAAGCCCTACCATGGCTTTTCCGAGACCGCAGTAAAAAGAAAGGCTGGTCGATTATTATATAAAAGACTATTAAAATCATGAGAGAGATCGCATTGTGCTTGGAATCGCACGATTTCTCGTGGAAATAGACCATTTATGTATTCAAATGAGCAAACATTAATAATCGGTTGAAATTGCGACATTAGATAGGAAAATAACTCTAATGTTAGACGCTTTTTTATATCGTTTGGGTTTGTGCATTAGGTGGGCGCATAAGTTATTTTGGCCGGCCATGCAAAAGCTTTGTTGGGACCGCAGTTCGAACCTCAAACTTGAGTAGTTAAACCTCTATACAAACAGCGTTGATACATTCACGACAATGTAAGGACATGAACAAATGAATGTACAACAAGATGTATATCAACGTGACCAATCGACAGGCAATACCAGTAAAAGTTATAATAACAACAACGTAAGGGTTTATCTACTAAATTTATAAATTATTATGAGGAGCGAAAGATATTATACAAATACTGCTTATGCAATGAGGAACACAATAGTTTGAGGCTATTTCATAAAATGGAGGAGCAAAGATGTGGCGACAGTGAGAACAGTATCTGGTGTATTGTTACTCATGTTTAGAGTGGGTGGAGACGACTACAAAGTCGCCGTCGCACGTCATATTATCATGCCTGACAGATATAGCTAGGTTTGAATGCAGGATGAGAGCTGCAAGTGAATGAATGGCGTAGAACGTTATTTGGCAAATCCTGTACATAAACAAGTGTACAATTCATATAGGACATGTTTGATAATGAAGTAAAATAGAGAGGCCTTATGAGGTACAGAATAGAATAGTGCTTTATTTGCTGCCTATTGTTATTTTTGACGGCAGGGTGATCTGAAATGAAATCACTACGAAGCTAAGATATTTGCAAAACTTTCGCTACAGGCCAGATCGATTACCGCGATTACCCTTTCCGTGGACTCACGTGTTATCCGTGGTTGTGTCTCACATAATACCCTGGAAAGGAAAAATTGCAGACGTTAAATAAAAGGTTAAATATTGCCATTTCGACTGCAGCGTCAGTTTAACTTTAGCGTCGAGCGCTCTATGAGTTGAAGTATCAGCCCACGGCACTGCTGCTTAACAGACCGCTAGGAGGACTGTTGAGTCGAACAGGTTAACCTAATTCCTCCTTTATGTTTTTTTGCATGCTCATTGAACGCCCAAGGCATATGTACAAGCTGGTCTCTGCAATCAGAGAACTGCCCAGGTTGTTCTGATCTACTTCGTACCATGAGGTTTTTTTTATCAACTTGGTCTTCTTCCGATTTATGAGAAGTTTGATCTTTTTCCCAGTTCGTTAGTCTCGTTGACTATCGTCTGTGCTTTGCTGGTACTTCTTGAGAAGATGAAGATGTCGCTGGCGAAACGAAGTTTTGATAAGGATATTCCATCAATACGTATGCCTTTCTCATCCCAATTGAATGACTTCATTATCCACTGCAATGAGGCACTAAATGGCTTTGGCGATGTTGCGTCGTCTTGTGGAACCTGTTTTTTTTATAGGTTTGATAAGAGGTAGATAAAAAAGTTGTATTTTCGTAATGAAGTTCGGCAGCAGTCTGGCAGAGTTTTTATGTAGGACGAGTCCACTCCTTGGTCGACGAGCGGTGATAGGATTGCATTCGTTTCGACACTATCAAACGACGAGAAAACGACGAATTCATAAATTCTTCTCATAAACTGATTTTCCCTAAAAGTTAGAACTAAGGACAGGTGGGATTCCCAAAAAACTTTTGTAGCTCTGAGCGCAGTGTGGATGTGGTCCATGCAGCAACATCCCTTTCGAAATCCTGCTTACTCCACAGATTGTGCCTCATCCAATGTCCTTGATATGTGCGAGAGGATAATCTTCGTAAAGAGCTTGCAGAGTAAACTCAACAAGCATATCGGGCGATAGACAAGCTCACGGCTGAATCGAATCATCGAGCGAAGAAGGCGGTGATCAGAATCAGTGCAAAAGGATGGGACCACCGTTGTGTCAAGCAGGCACCATCTTCTTTTTGTCCGAACATGGCCGATCTCCGCATGAATGGTGCGATTAAGAAACTCCTACGTCCAGCTGGGCCTTTCTCTCTTCAGAAAAAGCGAGTTTTCATGGAAGAGACATGCTTCAGGCAGTAGTGCTGCAAGACGGTTTACTTTCACATTTCTTTCTCATAATCCAAAATTTCCGATCCTGTATTCGCTCGTTGGCCTTGCCTATTCTAGCGTTGAAGTCTTCAACAATAAAATCATAGTGCGCTTTATCACTATAGATAACTTTTCTCATTTGATAATAGGACGCTAATTAATACGTATCAGTTGCATGGATCGACATGCGAGGATAAAGGACCTCGTACCATTCAACAAGGTAGGCAAGAGATGGGTAGACGATAAGGCTTAGGCCACCGAAATTTTGTGACTGAACGTTTTCCGCGGAGATGACAAGGATCCCGTTGTTTAATTGATGCATGGTGGTCCTCTTTCTTTTTGTTTCTTGTAAAACCATGACAGGGAATTCATTGCGATCCACAGCTCCAAGGAAAGCTTGAGGATCGGCCTCTAAGGAGAGTGTTTTGTTGGCTATAGGTGCAGCATAATAAACAATCTTCACGTCGTGTCGTGTGTCCGTTTGTCAGATCTGGCTCCAGTGAGGTTATGCGCAGCTCAAGATTTTGTGACCTCTCACCGATCGTTTTCACCACCTCACGTCGTAGACTAGAGTTACCAGTGCGCGGCAGTATGGAAGATGGCGTATGGCCGGTTGTACAATTAGATCTTCCTAGACTCCTGACTAAACCTTGTAAAGGCGTTTTCAGGTCTACACCACGATCTGAATCCGAGGGAGCATCTTTTCGGCAACGATTCCTTCGTCCGGTCTTCGTACTAGATGGTTCAGGAACGACATTAAAGCTGAAAGCAAAAATAAAAGTAGGAATGAAAAAATGATTGATCACTTAAAGACGATCTAGAAGAATGATCGTACTAAATTCTCATTCTCAGTTCATAGCAAATTTTTCAAAAAAATTTTTTTCAAAGAGAAAACATAACAATATCAAAAATGAAATCGTTCCCGCCTTATTTAGCAACCAAGTGACATGTGTAGAGTGCGATTTCTTATGAAAATGTTATTGAATAGAGAACACATTGTGGATAGGAAAGAGATCAATCGGTTAGTTCAGAATATTCTGAAGGCAGTTCGGCCGATGAAGAGCATCTGCTGAAATGGCCAGATCGATCGGCCTAAAATTGCGAGTCTTCAGTGTCCTTTAAGAAAAGATAAAGTAAACAATCTGTACACAATTTTAACTTATTATTTACTGCCCACTCTTTTTAATGGCAGGCTTTGTTGCGAAATATAACTTCACTGGTGCTGAGATATTTGCAGAACTCCTGACCGCAGGTGTCTGCGGTGGGGAACGAACGCGCTACTACCTCTTTCGGGGGCTAACGCGTTCACCACCACACCATGCGGGTCGTTCGTTAACCCCGGAAGGGGTAATAACGCGCTCGTTCTCCATCGCAGACACCTGCGGTCTGGAGTTTTGCAAATATCTCAGCATTATTGAAGTTCAATCTGTACACAATTACTAAAATATAACCAGAAGCACTAAAAAGTGTTCTGTCACCGCCATCATGATTACCACGTCAGCGTAAGGTCTCATTCAACCTCTCATATCCGCTTCACTTACCATCTATGTACCGTCGATGACAATACGTAATATGAATGCTGATCATTGACGTCGTCATGTCGCCAACTGCAGCCACGACTGATAACAATGTAGATGCTTTCAGAAGGGTGTGCTCGCCGATCGTGTTGATGTTTCTAGTCTGCCAAAAAATGCTGTTACGGTTTTCCTACGGTATTTGGTAAAACACAAACCAATCAGTGAAGAGCTTTCGATCAAGGATGTGGCTGCACTGATACATTTGGCTAAATTCTTTGCTCTTGACGATCTACTGCAACAAATCAGTGAGGTACGTCGTTGTTGCTGGTAGACGCTCATTAGTAAATAACAAGTAGTGCTTCTTATACATTTACTATTCTGTTGACTTTCTCCTGTATTCAATCAATTTTACAATAAGAGCAGTTCTTTCTAGTTCTTTTAACTAGCAATCTGTCACTACTTCATTTTACTATTAATACTACATCTAATACTATCTTTTATCACACAAAATCGGATGCCTACTGTCTATTGTCAGATGTCCTTACTTAGTTTTAATAGATTTCTTGTGCTCCTTCTCTCACTCACTCACTCTCTTTCCCTCTATCTTTTTCTTTCTCTCTTTGTCCTCGTCTCTTCTTTTCCCCGTCCCTCTCTCTGTGCGTTTTCTCTCTCTGTTTTTCTCATGAGGTTCGACCTAATCAGGACTGCTTCGTTTCATTGATCGCCCTTATTTCTGATTTTAGGTTCAAATACGAAGTCCGCTGTGCTATTATTATCGTAGTATTCATTGGCTCCATAGATCTATAGATTATTCTCTTAACATGCAACTATTAATTATTAATCAAGTAGATTTCAGATAAGATAAATCGCTCTTTGTCCTTTTTTTTTGGAATCAGTCGATACATTTCAGTGCTTGATCCGAGTCAGTAAAAGCAATGAAACGGCACTTTGTCTTTGCTATATTCTCGCATGTGCGTGTGACCTTCATATGAAGACGCAGATGGGTCTTCTGTCCGTCCTATTCGTTTCATTTGCTTTTTTTATCCTTTCCATTGAATTCGGAATCGAATAACATCAGCGACTCGTAATGAAATGTTGAACGTACAAAGATCTTGGCAATAAAAGCTGAAAGGATAAAGCTCTCGGCGTTGATCAATCCCTGAGGGATGCTCCATGCATTCGACTTCATTAAGTATCGTCGGAGGTGATTGAATGCATATCTGGCCTCCGCAATGACCTGCGGTGGCCTACCGATGTGTCGAGCCAGTGCTGCTATTCTCCCAGACAAGTCTGGTATCAATTTGCCGACCCCGGGGGGATGGAGGGCTTGGTGGGGCGTGGGCGCGGGAATCGATTCCACGTGCGTGTCGCAGTGGCGCCTCCAACCACTGCGCCACACGCGCATCTTAGCAATATGTCAGAGAAATGATTCATATGTGTCGTATCGACGCATATATACTACCATTGAATTTAATGCGGACGACCATTTGATTGTGAACTGACAGTGGACATCCTGTATTAAATAAAGAACACATTTTTATGAACACACATTGATAAAAAACCAGCTGAGAAACAGATGAAACGAAGGGCCGGCATGGTGTGGTGGTGAGTGCGTTATCTCCTGGAAAGGGTAACAGCGCGTTCGTTCCCCACCGCATACACCTGCGGTTAGGAGTATTGCAAACATCTCAGCATCGTTGTGGTTGCATTTCGCACAATAGTCTGCCGTGAAAAATTGTAGTAGGCACTGAATAAAAAGTAAGATATTCTTTATCCTTTTTTTGGCTCATGTTGTTGTACTGTCTTAATCGTTTAGTAAATTTTGGACCCTTTTGCTTCTTTGTTCCAAAACTAGTATGTTTACATAGAGCACGCGAATAGATTGATGTAGAGGATCGAACCAACAACCATATTGGGACAAGTGTAACAGTACCTCATTTCACTAAACTCCCTGTTCTTATAACTAGTATTTAAAAAATATTCACGATGTTCTGGTCTTATTGCTGATATTCATAATTTGAAAAAGGATCAAAAACGCCGTCTTCGATTTTCTCTTATCAATTCTAATTTTACCTAGCAAAATCGATAGCGATCAAATTCGACGAGATGAAAGCTGTGTTGTGTGAGCACGTTGAGGAATCAGAAATTCTGTGTCCGATCCTCGAAAGGTTCGTTGAATTAAACGTTTCCAACGGACCGAATATGTCTATAGTTTCGACTTCGGTTCAAACTCAATAAACTCTGTGCATTCTCTAATAACGTTATTATTATTCTTGCATACCATTGATCGATCACTATGTATATATATATATATATATATATCGATTCGTTTCCTACTTATTTGACTGGTGTGCTTTTATGTTTTATTGATAAATTAATGAAAGTTTGCCTAGACTTAGTGCTTAGGCCATGTTTAGTGCAGACTCTCCTCATTATGAATAGGAAAAAGACATTGTTTAAGAAATTGCAAATTACTGTAAAGTAGTGGAAATGATTTGATCTGCTGCTTAACTGCCTATACGGATTGCTTCGTCTACAGTATGCCACTGAAGTTCTGTGCTGTGGGATATCTAAGTTCAAACGTTTTGCTGTAAAATGCACAGTTGTTTAAACGTAACCGACGATGTATTTAGATAAAAACAACTTTATAAGATCATTGTTTTTAATGCAATATATTCCAATGATACTAGCAGAAGTAATGAAACCAGTAACGAAACCGATGTTGATGACAGCTAGTGGTTTCTAGATGCGATTTGAACATCAGTGAAGAGAAGGAGCTTATAATTTTCATCACCAGTTGGACTTCACTACACAAATCGACAAGGTTCTTAATTTTTTCACCGAATGATGATATTTTTAAAAGACTATTAGCACTATTTGAGACGTAGAATAAATTACGTAACAATATTTTTTGACGTTAACTAAAAATTGGGAGGGGTAGTACTGTGAGCACTGTATTAGTGATGCCAGTCATCACGAACACTGTGTTGGTTAGGCCCCATTCACGCTCAACGAAACGAATATATCCGAAGGTCCACTTATGTCTATCTAGGTCGGGGAGTCGGCATGTTGAACGCCTTAGCACCAGAACTAAGCAGAAGGAAACGAGCGGCTTGGAGAGCTTTCAAGAGCATCGAGGATGTAGTGAGGAGAACGAAGAACGCCCGACTCCGTGCCCACCTTTTCGACTCAACGGTACTTCCTACCCTGACGTATGCATCAGAAACCTGGTCGCTACGTAAGCAGGATGAAAGATCACTGAGCGTTATCGAACGCGCAGTCGAAAGAACGATGCTAGGAGTATCTTGTTTCACACAAGTAAGGGATGGGATCCGAAGCTGCGACCTGCGTTAACGATCAAAGATCAAAGATGCCGTTCTGTGCGCCAAGCAGTCGAAGATATGGTGAGCCGGACACGTAATGCTTATAAATAGCAACCAATGGACAAAAGCCGTTAGCGACTGGAATCCTCGAGATGTTAAACGCACTGCAGGAAGACCACCGACTCGGTGGTTAGAGTTTTTCACGAAGAGCCTGGAAGAAAGATATGATGTTCAACGAGTCCCTAGAGCGAGCAAAACTCACTGGGCTACTCTTGCACGCAACAGGGAAAAATGGAAGAACTATTGGCGCCCGCTCGAGTCACTCGACGATCAAGTGGACTACAGGTGATACAGGTGATGTTGGTTCGATGCCGCTGCGGGCTCACTAAGTCTGTGATCCCTCTGGGGTCAGGAAATTAGTATCAGTCTTATAGACTTATCAGGGAAAAACTCACTTTTTGAAGCCCAAGTGGAAGTGCTCTAGCCAAACCATCTTAAAGCTGCAGGTAGGATCGTTTCGGACAGCATTCTACGACATCCGTGAGGAAAGAAAAAACCTCAAGCATTATGGAACAGATGACAGCAGAAAGTTGGAAGACCTTCGTCGGTGGTGGATGCGAGGAAACGAATCGAATATGAGAACTGCTGAGATCCATACAGTGGATGTTTAGGCTGAGTAGTGTAAAATAGAGATATCTAGAAAGTTGATTAAGTTTGGGATTTAAATGGCTATTTCCGAATTGATTACTCCTTGGAGGTGCAGCAGATTCGCACTATGGCTTGAAATGATAAATGAAGGACTTGAGAATATAACCAATAAAAACCTTAAGAATAGATAACTTCAACAACAAGGATAATCAACATTCAAGTCCAAATAGTGTAATATATCGTTTTCCTTCCATTTTTTCTTTTCTGAAAGACACCTTTACAGAGAAGAATGTGCTCGCCTGCTGAATTGTACTAGAAAACTCTTGATCTCAGCAACCGATTTGAAATCGTTGAGTGTTCATGTTCGAGAAAATGCCACCGACTCAGTGAGCAATGTTTTTCGAGAGAATCAATTTTATCGAAACATAAAAATGGCATAAATCAATAAAATCGATAATCGATGCGGTTTTACTACTTGACTGTGTAAAATCACTCACGCAGTTAAAAAATGTAATAAAAAAGCCTCGAAAATGTTGAAATGAGGATGTTTACTACTTTCAGACTTTCCTAACCTGTTATAGTAAGGTAGAACTCCACGTAGGAACCTCTGCTGCATCTCGCATGATTTCCACCTTTTTTTGGTTCCTTTTTTCGAACTATGAAGAAGATTGGTGTCATAACTGATAACGACTATCATAATAGAATCTGAGCGAAAGCACCAAATGAGGGAATGACACTTCTGGAACGTATTGACTTCCTGTGGTGGTAGCCTGCCTCAGTGCTCTTCTACTTCCAACAATGTCCCCTTACTCCTCGCTGTTATCCAATCCATACAGAGCTTAGCTATAAATCATACCACAATCAAGTATTCTATGTTTTTTCGAAATGACTCTCCGCCATTGTCAGCGTTTATTTTTTGTTCCTCCCACTTCTTTTTTTCACAACTTCTATATTGGCATAATGACAGCATTAATTCGTTTAATATTACGTGTGGGGATTCAGAACAATATGTAACAACAAGATATTATTGGGATGAAGCGTTCGGCGTCTATTGGTCCGTTGGTCTATCGCCATGCATTCGACTGCCTTCGTAGCATCATAGTGGGGATTGAATGCATATTCGGCCGACACAGAGACCTGCGAATCTTACCGACATAGCAATTTAATGTTTTTGTTTTTCCAAACAAATCCCAGATACGAATTGGCCTATCCAGGAGGGATGTAGGGGGTTTGCTTAGCACAAGGGTGCAGGATGAATCAAATTATTGACCTCATATGTATTGAATGAAACCTCTAACCATTGCGCTAGACGTGAGTTTGAGCAAAATCTGTAAAAAGAAGAATCAATCATCGCAATAAAATGGTAGTTCTAGTGAAATGTACCCTTCCGTCTATTTAATAACTCTGTAGAAAAAGCGATGTTATCAATTAACCGAAAAATCAAACAAGCAGCTGGTCTTCATCTTTAGGTAAATGCAGCATGGGAGGCTTATATAAACAACACCAGTACAGTCGTCTGTTGGCATACCAAGCACATCATGGAGAAATGGCCACGTTGCGGAGTTCGCAGGCACATGGGGGATTGTGGAGCTGCCAGTTGCCAGTATGTACCATATTTTAATAGAGGATGTCACAAATTTTTATGTTCTCTTGTTTTCATGTGAGATATTTTTTGGTGTTGGGTTACTATTTTCTCTATATGAGGATTAATATGGAATAAAAGAGCTCATTAACGCCTCTCTTTCTTTGTCAAATTATAAAGATGGAAGCTTTTCACCCATGCAAACCACTATGTTAGTCCCGCTTGTGCTCGCTCGTCGTCGCTCCATCTCGCTCGCGGTCGCATATGTCACTGTGTTTAGAAAGTCGTCGGGAGGGTGTTGGAGATCAGTAATATTTACTGCCACTAAATAGAGAAACCAGCCTATGCATCTCTGTATAACTCCAGAGAAAATTTTGTATCTTTAATGGAGGAGAGGGTGTGAATTTTACTACAATTCTTATACGTTCAGGAAGGAAAGTTCACCTACGAAATCAAATAGACATCAGTCAAAACGTGTTAGATTCTTGCTTCCCGCTGATGATGTCTTCGTTATTGAAGAGCGCGGAAGAACTGCACCAGCGGAACGAAGTCGCTGTAATGTGAAGAACAGCACTGGACCTGCAGAACTGCAGTCCGTCCCGTCCCCTCAGATGCCGAAAAACGCGTTTGTCCGTAGTTTACTCAAGTTACGCCAGAAATTTACGCGGAAATCCACAAATTGAATAGAGTTCGCTTCCGTCATATGACCAATAGTAGTACGTTTTTAAGTGTCGAATTTTCTTTTCATTTTTTTTCTTTTTGGAGAAATGAAACCCATGTAACTTTTGTGGTATTCGATTGCTGAGGTTCTTGTTTGTTGAATATAAATATGGATAAATTACTGAGTCCAGAGGTCACCAGATGAGAGCGATAATATGAAAAGAGAGCATTTTCCCGGAAATCTTCCAATTTCGCACTTGGTCATGGTGTTGATTCATTCGTAACTGCGTTTCTGAATGGAAATTTTAAACGCTGCAGCTTCACAAGTTCTTGCTGGGAGCAAGATATCCATCGAAGCATCGAAGTTTGACGACCAGGAATGCTCTTAGTCATTAGTCACGGCTATGCATTAGACTACTCACTGTAGGCAGGGATCGAGCAATTGAGCACAAAAACAGCAGTAAGGGATAAAATTGATCTGTGAATTAACAACGTCACTCTCCAGTCTAATTATGGTTGAGTATTTGCACTCTATCGGTCTCCATTTTCCCATGTTTATACCAACAACCCTTTGTGTGTGCTAGCCATTTGAGAAAATTCGTCAAATTTCTTTCTATCGATTGCAGTTCTAGCATATTTTAAGAAAATGAAAGCTAACTAACAAATGAAGGCTTTCGCCCTGTGAAATAAACCATGAAGTATTAAAAAGGAATGCAATGAAAAATTATAGGTGAAAAGAACAAAAGGAGCTGACCAATAAAGTGATTTTGTACCAGCAACAATAATTCTATCCCGTCCAAATCATTTTCTTGTATTAAAGGAATCTTTATAGAAGTAACTATGAAGTTAAATAGATGTTTTTCTTCTTGTCTCTGAACCTTCTTCTAGAGGTCATCCCACTAAGGAAGCGCATCGTTTTGCAGCAGGAATCATCCTCGATATTTGTTCTCATTGACAACTTTTCCATATACTCTACTGATAAGCTAAGGTAATTTCGCTAGAAATTGTTTGTTGTTAGTGACGTTTCTGTGACCATCATCAGAGGCACATCGGGCTTACAATGATACCTATCGAAGTCAAATCGGTCACTGTGACTCACAGCAAATGAGTCCTGTAGAGGTCATGTCGTCCCGTCAATGTTGAGTGATGGTCGTGAAGCGTGTTATCGTAGACGAAGAGCCATTGGCGTATAATGGCGACGCGGGAACTTTTCATCGTGTCAGTCCAGCGGGTTAGATGAGCAGCGTTCGAGAACGTCTAAATATATCGTGTTACAAAGTCGTCATCAAATCCACGGTGTGTTAGCTGTAAATCAAATTATCGCGTATCGCCGTTTAAGCTAAAGTCTTTGGACGTGCAACAATCCGTTGTCATTACTCTTCTGAATAGATCCATTCATTAAGAACACTATCTGAGACTCTAGCCGTGTGGAAAAGTGCCAGTTGAGCAGTTTCAACTTCGAAGTCGTACAACTAATTCTTTTGATGAAATCTGTAAAGATGATGAGTTGCTCGTTCGATTACCGGTAATTCTGTGCATTTTAGAATTCACGCACAGGAGTCCATCCAACATTTCAGTCAAAGTAGAAATCAGCGCGCATTTTCTGCCTAATCTTTTTTCATAGTAGGAATTACGATGTGAAATACAGCCATAGGCAATGAGGAGATATGAGCAAAACTTGGAACCTCAGCTGCCCTTTGAACCGTAGATTACCCTCACCGTGGGATTACGTGCTATCTATCACGCCAGTCAAAACTTTTGCTTGCTTTTTCCTCAGCGTTGTTTTTACCTTAAAAATAGAATCACTGAAAAATAAAAGTCAGAATAATTTGATTCTTGACTAGAGCTCCAACTCGACAGGGTTCAGCGCCAAATTTTGTTCCGCAGAACATTCAAGGTGGCAGACGATTGCTGATGGCACTGATAGAGTAAAAACATAACAGAAAGAAAGGTCCATGCAAGAGCTTCGATCGGTGTAGTGGATAGTACATGAGCCACTGGTAGGAGCAGTTGCAGGTTCAAAGCCTAACCAAGATTCCGAGTCTGCTCACATGTCAGCATCCTCTTGATGCTGTCTGATTAAAAAATTCAAATTATGATCTGATCACATTCGTTTGACTTGGGTGTCGAGCATTTTAGAAATATAGATATGTAAAACATTGGTGCCGCTGTCTTTTCAATGAGAACTAATTCCAGAACATCTTTGCACTAATCAAATTTCACTCGTTATGAGTATACGGTAGGCTGTATTAAGAATATGAAGTGGTCGAAATTATATTAAAAACACCGAGTAATGAGCCTTATTAGTCACGAAAGCGACACATCGAGTTTTTTCACTCCATGAGACCTAATTATTCGGCAGGAACTGTTCCCAGTAAAACTACAAACTTTACAGTGAACTCGAAGGCATTAAAAGCTGAATCAACCAGGTGGTTTTCTTGTTCAGCAATCGCGAGGTTGTTATTACAGCACACATTTACTTCCTTAGAAAAACACGCAGTACAATACAACACAACAGTAGCTGACGTTTCGGCAGTATCGCCTTCTTCAGAGCCTGGAAGGGTATACTGATATACAATTTATTACGCCAAACACTTCAGTAACACTTACAAAAAGACGAAAAACTCTATGGTAATTATATGATCAACAACTTCTAGAAAAACTTACCGCCTTTTACGTGACTTCCAATGAGGAAGGTTCGAACAGTTGATTATAGTCACATATGGCTGATATCTGCCCCACCCCACATCAGAAATTGGTCCAAAGATACGGGGCCAGGTCGCGTGTGATCTCTGGGCATTCCTCCCTGCTACTCATTGTGGGATTTTTTGGCATTTACCCAAAAAACCTTATGGAGTTTGCTTGTGCTTTGGTGTCTTAGTCTCCTGTGTGAGGATAGCGACTTTTATATCAAAATCGTCTCCGCTATGCTTTTGTATCCTATGCGTGCCTAGTGGCGTGCCTTGTCTTGCTTTTCGTTTGCCATCTAGGTGTTCTTTTATGCGGATACATAAAGGTCTGCCCGTTTCGCCAATATATTCGTCTTCTCAAGTACCACAAGAGATCACGTATATCGCGCCTTAACTCATGCCATCACCGTCCCTGCCATAAGGGCAGATTACGCAATTTCGTGTTTCACATAGACGGTCATATAAGCGGTTACGAACTTGACGACGGAGAGTATTCGGTGGTATTTCAATTATTTCTACCGATTCCTCTAGACCTGCCCTTTTTAGGCAACATTTTATAGCTATGCTTACTTTATCGCTAATAAAGGGCAACGTAAATGGGACCTTCTTTTGGCCAAATGTTTCGCTTCGGTGGGTCGCTCTCCTTCTGAACTTATCTCATGCGGTAACTACTTCATAGCCATTGGAGATGGCTATTTGCCGAGCCAAGTCGTGCGATTCTTCCCTTAGTTCCCTACTACTGCACATAGAAGAGGCTGTTTGGAACATGTTTCTCACAAGCACCCCCTTTGTGTGTAAAGGGTGGGAAGAAAGGAAATGAACCAGGATGTTTTTGTTACTTGGTTTTCGGTACCACGTTGTCATGTAACCGCTATTTGATGAGTTGATTTGAACGTTAAGAAATGGAAGCCAGGTCTCTTTCGGTTTCTCCCGGGTAAATCTAATATACTCAGACTGCTCATTCAATAATTCAGAGCATTTGTCAATCTCCTCCTGAGTAGAGAAGACGACAAAACAATCATCTATACACCTGCAGTAGAGTAGTGGCCGTAGGTCGATAACCGGGACTTCTATTCTAGACATGAACGCAGTGCCAACCGCTGTCCCATTGCCAACACTCTCATTTGTGCGTAATATTTCCCAGACCATCTGAAGATCGAGCAGTTTAGGCACTCTTTTAAGAGAGCCATAAGCTGCTGAATAGGCAAGCTATGCATGTGTATTCCTCCTTCATGTTTAAGAAGAAGTTCGTGGATGGCTTGCATTGCGGAGTCATTCGATACGTTGGTGTAGAGCGCGGAAACATCGAAAAACTCCATCATGTACGCGTTGTTAGGAGACGCGTTACGTAGCCGTTCTAGGAACATTTGTGTGTTCGTGAAGTGAGCTAGAATATGGCTAAGCAGTTGGGTAAGTATTTGACCTAAAAACCATGCTATTCTATCCGTAGGCCCGTCTACCCAGCTGATAAATCTAACCTTGTAGGAGAGTGGATTGGTAGACGCAAGATCACCAGCAGATACTAACTTATGTGTTTTAATAAGTAAGTATAAAACGGGACATGTTGGGCGATCTACAATCATATGCGACTATAATCAGCTGTTCTTACCCTTCTCATTCGAAGTCATGTAAAAAAGCGGTGAGTTTTACAAGAAGCTGTTCATCATGTAATTGCCATAGAGTTTTTCGTCTTTTCGTAAGTGTTATTGAAGTGTTTGGCCTAATAAATTGTATATCAGTATACCCTTCCAGGCTCTGAAGAAGGCGATACTGCCGAAACGTCAGCTATTGTTGTGTTGTATTGTATTGTGTGTTTTTCTATGGAAGTAAATGTATGCTGTATAACAATCTTGCGATTGTTGAACAAGAAAACAATGTATTGATACTCCAATGCCGAGGTTAATAGAAAGTCGATCCTGGGAATCAACCAAGTTTATAGATTTTTTGTTTATGGAGTTGGACCAGAGCGGTTTTACCCTTTTCACCTTGTCTTTTGATCTTCACGACACTAGCCGAAATTGAGTTACTTACAGCACAGTAGTTGGAGGAGCTTTAGCATGAAGATGTGGTCGTTGGCTCGATCCTGAGCTAAAGCAAACTAAACTTTTCATTACTTTCTTGTCGCTAAATTTTCCATACCTGTCTGTAATGGTAAAACACTGAATTGATACATCGGTGCGCATCGGAATGTCCATCTATGGGAAACATGTACATTGAGTCATCTCGACGTTAGCGAATGAAGATGAAGCCATGGCGCATCTCTTAGCACTTGATCAACATCAAGCGTCTTATTGCTTATTCTTAAATAATAGTGCTTATTTTGTAGCTACTACTATTATTATCTGCTTTGCAGCTTCTTATCAGTAGATGACCAGAAGATGTCACTAGATTGATTCCCTACTGATCAAGCCGTGTGCCCCTTTGTCCATGTTAATAAACGATACACTTATATACAGATACACATACTTATGTACGTATACGTGTCCATTTACATTTACATATAGTTTTACATGCATTAAATGCGGCACTAATGGCAGTGGTGGTTAATCGAATTCAATGCTCGTTTATCTCGTTCAGCTGGCATTCCTGCATTCTATTAGGATTTTCAGTGGTTTTATAATGCAAGTTTTTATAGTTTAATAAAGTGCGATCTAATACGCTGCTTTCACCAATCATTACTAATTTCAACTGCTTAGTTAGTTTCGGATCTGTTCAGAATTTTCTATACGGATTGCTCTCTCGATAGCTGCTATTTACGGAATACTTCCACCTTTTTGTGTTCCATCTTTCATCCTCGCAACGGTTTACCACCTCATCGTGGCTGGGAGATGTTCCTGGGTGTCGGACTGCGATGTACAGCGGAGGGATTCGTTTCTTCGGTAGAGTCTACCAAGCTGAGAAGGAGTCCGGCGTTTCCATGAGAAAGCCTACTAGTAGCAAGCCAATAATAGGATCTACCAACGTGCTGGAGTCAAAGTCGCATGGTGGTAAAACTCTCTCTGATCCACAAGAGCTGCGACTGCCTGAGCCCGCATGCTACCACATATCCTTCCTTGTTCCGTTGTTTTTCTCATTTTTTCCATCGCTGTCATTCTTTTCTCATCATTTTTTTTTTGCTACCTGGTAATCTCCTCTTAAAATGTTAGTCTGTCTGAGATCTTTTCCCAACTCTCTTCATTATTATCACAATCTTGTTTTTGTTCTTCACATTTCTATTCTTTTTACTCGTCATAGTCCTCCTGCTCCTCTTCCACTTCTACCTCCTTGCTTTTGTTACTCTATTATTAAAGTACTAACTAGGCAAGAATCATAGCTAAAGTAAGAATTCTTATAATAGCTATCATTTCTTTATGTGAATCACCAAAAGTGATTTCTATGCTGACATCCACCACATCGAGCATTCCTTGCTGGAATCATGACTTTTCGACAGCGATTTTTGTCGGTTTCATGAATTTGCAACAAATTTCAAGATTTGCCTCTCTATAGTTCTCTATCATATACACATACACACATACACCGAAATACACATACACACACCGACACGTATGTACGTTTACATAATGTACACATACATACACATTACGCACATACATATGCACGCACATAATGTGTACATTCACAATCTGCGTATACAAATACATTTTCATATACATACATATACATATACACATACATACCGCATATACATCGTTTATACACATTATACATATACTTAAACATATATATATATATATATATATACAAATATATATGCCTTATACATGTACACCATACATATACAAATGAGCTGTGCATGTACATTTGCATATACACATACATATATATACATATTTACGCATGCGTGTATATGTACATATACATTTGTTCCTGGGTGTCGGACTGCGATGTACAGCGGAGGGATTCGTTTCTTCGGTAGAGTCTACCAAGCTGAGAAGGAGTCCGGCGTTTCCATGAGAAAGCCTACTAGTAGCAAGCCAATAATAGGATCTACCAACGTGCTGGAGTCAAAGTCGCATGGTGGTAAAACTCTCTCTGATCCACAAGAGCTGCGACTGCCTGTCGTGGTGACAACCTGGGGCCCGCACAACTAGTGAGGACGGGCCGTTCAAGTGTCAAGTATATAAGTTTTATCTTTAGCATAGTTTAAATTTAAATAGGCGCAAATAAACAGTGCATTTTAGTAGAAGTGCATAAAATCTTCAAAAGAAGAGTCTGTGATTACGTTTAACAGCGTCAGACCTTTTTTCTACGACACTACACTACGTACTGTCCCATACCCCAACACTTTCTTCATTCGTTTCGTGGTCTCATTTCCGTCATCCATGACGGTCTTAGGATTTGCGTATGGGTTCTGCCACCAGCTGAGGATTTCATATTTTTTGTGAGTATAGCTCACTACTGGTCGAATTGACCTTCGTTAAAATCCTGAAGTAAATTGACTAGAGCATGCCCAGATCATCACCACAGATGATTGCTGGCGTTCGCAGATGGTAGGGAATAAACCACTTGTTTGTGAAAAGAATGAAAACAAAATGTCGCATCAATTGTTACTCCTTCTTGAAAATGCACAATCTTGTCTAGAAAGATGGAAGTCTGTCGATTTGTATGGAATTTCCGAAATACGATTTACACTACATAAAAGCCACCATTTGTCAGCTCAGTCAACGTGGTAGAAAACGTTGGGATCTTAGTTCTTTCTGAGTGCGATAAGAGTTTTTCCACCTTTTTGTTGGATGTTTTAACTAAAACCGTTAGTACCTGAATAACTTGCTTCCGAGTGCTGCAGTGCTAGAAGTGAAAAGAGGCACCGCCCTCCGACACACGGATTTGGGTCTTCAGGCTGCGACTGTCTGCCGTATTGCTAGATACTTTAAAGGATTTTGCTTGCAGTGGGAAAGCTTCAGAAAGTTCGTGAACACCTTTCAGATCCTTAAACACTTGTGTTGTTTCACTGTTTTTGCTGATGAGCAAACACGAGGTTTATGCTACAGCATTTTTTTACTTCATTTATTTTTCTATATTTGATCTTTCTTCACGTCTGCTGTGCGAACCCCAGAACTTCTCACATCCAATTCGTTTTCTCGCATAGATTGTCCCTGAAGAATTCCTAACTTTTTAGTGGCTTCGGCTACTGCTTGGGGATTTTTACTTCATCTTGAATGTCATAGAATGCTGGCCGAGCAATTCTCCTTGGAGCCCTGAGATAACCAGGCTGGAGCGTTCCCAACTGGATTGCAGAGAGTGATTTTTTCTAGACAAGTGCGGTACCAATTTTTGGACATCGGATGGATGAGAGGCTTGATGGGCCCGAGGCCCAATCGAACTAGCACCATACTCGTATAACGAACATCACTACCACTGTGCTATCCGCCTCTACAGCATTTATCACTACGCAAATAGCTGATATTTCGGCGATTTCGCCTTCTTCAGGACTTGAGAAGGTCAAATTTACATGCGATTTACTTAACCAAACACTTTCATAACTTTAGCAGATGCGACTTAACACGGAGATTCTTACTTACCTATATTATATTTCACTGGGCGCGTGTGCTGCAGTGGTTGGAGGCGCCGCTGTGACACACACGTGATCCATGCGCCCATGGCCCACCAAGTCTTTCATCCCTTCGGGAAATTGGTACCAGACCGGTCTGGGAGGATTGCAGCACTGGCTGGATACATCGGTAGGCCACCACGAGTCAGTGTAAAGGCCAGATATGCATTCAATCACCTCCAACGATAGTTAATGAAGTCGAATGCATGGCGCTTCCCTCAGGGATTGATCAACGCCGAGAGCTTTATCTTTTTATTTATCTTTCACTAGCTGGAATAATGAGCAAATAAATAATGGAAATTGAGAAAGAACATGGTTGATGAGGGCATTGATAGTCTACGTTGGCATACCGCTACTACTTTTCCGAAACCTTTCCTTTGGGGTCGATAGGCGAGTCAGTGTAAAGGCCAGATATGCATTCAATCACCTCCAACGATAGTTAATGAAGTCGAATGCATGGCGCTTCCCTCAGGGATTGATCAACGCCGAGAGCTTTATCTTTTTATTTATCTTTCACTAGCTGGAATAATGAGCAAATAAATAATGGAAATTGAGAAAGAACATGGTTGATGAGGGCATTGATAGTCTACGTTGGCATACCGCTACTACTTTTCCGAAACCTTTCCTTTGGGGTCGATAGCGTTCTCTCTTGGCTCATTTCTGCCCGACGACTCCGTTAGTGTGTTATTGTGGTCGAGACAACGACACAGCATTGCCAATTCGGTTTCGTCCTCATCATGGGAGGAGTAATTCCGTTTTTCCGGTAGCGAGAGTGTCGTCGGTCAATCTGTCTGTGTTTTGCCGCGATACGTACGTTGCTGGGTTGCATATGTATGTTCTTTCATGCATGAAAAACTGTTGTTATGTTCTAGTCTAATTGTTCCGACTATGAGCAATGTGGAACAATGCACATGCCATAACCACTAGCACGACTTTCCTCCCTTCCATTAGTGACTAAATCGCCGTCACGTCATTCAGTTAAGCAAGTGGACAAACATTACTTTTGCTAAATTGGTTGTTGTAGTTTAAGTAAGTTCGTTATTTGGCCAATTAACTTGTTCACAGCGATTCTTTGTATGAGTTACCTTGTGCTCTTTTGATTTCGAGAAGATTACCCGCTGCAAAGTATGCGGCAAAAATTCTTTGATAATTTTTGTAGGAACGGAATGATTGGGAATGATAGAAAGCACTAGAGAAAAGGACTTCCCACAAAAACAGAATCTCTTCATACTTATATTCTAGACTTCTAAAGTTCATTTTTTTGTAGAAGCAATTGAAATAGGTGAATAAGATCGAAGTTGAAGCCATGCTTTCACATAAAAATGCTTTTTGCAGAAGCCCAATTATGAACAAAACTTGAGTTTTAAATAATTTTGGTGTTGACATTCAAAATATATCAACGAAAAAATGTCGATTTCGAAAAGTGTGCAATGTCTCGAGAAATTTAAAGAACAACAACTTAGCATATTTTGTGTAACTCCATTAATCAATACTTGATTCACACGTCTCCATTTGTCCCTGTCACTTGCAAGAGCTTCCCTCTTCTCCGCTGATTGAGATCCGATGGTTCGAGGTACACCAGAATCATTGCACTTTAGTTTTTTCACTCAGAAATTTGGAGCACTCGCCTCCTGGTGCGGGTCCAAGCACTTATTTCCTTCCATTCGTTCTCTTACAATCTCCGTCATCAGTAGTTGATTTCTAAAGTTTTCATGTTTAACCTATCCACACATCTGTGAAATTTATTTGTTTGTTAAAAGCGTTGAGCTTATACGAGGTTATTATATAACTTTTATTCGGCTAACGTTTCTACGTCTTCGTGTTCATCAGAGCCGACGATCCAGGTCGATCGTCAACAGTTGTTCCACTTCTCGATGTAATGTCTTCGTCTTCGTATCGAGTCCAATCCTCGTCAGTGGAGCATCCTTCGAAGGCATGCTGACCCTGCGGTGCTGTTCCAAACGGGAAGTTTGTTGTTGGTAGTAGTGATCGTCCGTTGATAACTCGTTTCTTCCGTACAATCCACCCTGCAAAAGTTGGCATCGTTATCAGCTAGCGTAATAAAAGGATAAAGCTCTTAGCGTTGATCAATCTCTGAGGGGATGACTCGCGGTGGAGCCATGTATCGATGTATCGAGCCAGTGCTGCTATCCTCCTAGGCATGTCTGGTACCAATTTGCATGCCTCGTAGGGAAGTGCTTGGTGGGCAATGGATGGTCTGGTTCCAATTTGCCGACCCCGGAGGGATGGAACGCTTGGTGGGCAAGGGCGCTGAGACCACTTCCACGTGCATGCTGCAGAGCGGCTCCGACCGCTGCGCCACACGCCCACTTCAGTTATCATAGAGCACAGTAATGTGTCAAAAACCGACTTGCCTTTAACCACGGTATGACAAACCGTATACGGAGGTTTAAAAAAAGTTGGTTTTTGAAATTCTTTATCCTATGATTTTTTATAGAAATGACAGCTGAGTTTAAGATTAATGTTTGAAAACAGTTCGCATGAGATCAAATTGTATTATTGTGTTTTAAAACTACTTCTTCTGTTTTTCGCTAGTGCAGTTTTTTCTCCCTTCATCTACATTTCATTGAGTTCTTTTCAATTTTCGGATATACTTGTTTTATTTTCTCTTTGCATATCTCCCTCTCTCTCTCTCTCTCTCTTTCACGTTCCCCCTCTCCGGCCCACCATTTGTTTCCCTCTCTCTCTCTTTCTCTCTCTCTTTCTCTCTCTCTCTCTCTGTTCTTTTTAATTTAGGTGAGTTTTTTCATTTCGATCGAAAATGTTACCAGATCGAATTAAGCTATTTGGTGTATATCTTTTAGCCGTCCGCCTCAGCTCGCTCGCTTGCTGTTTAGTTTTGATTACGCCAATGTAACACTTGAGAATGATGGATAAATTGGTAGATGAATGAATGAATGAACGAATGATATAAGAAGAAATCGACACTGTGTTCAACACTAAACTTGCCATGACCGATGAAATACAACACCTACAACAAGCGTGTTCTTGTTCCGGTAGTTTACCTTTCGCGTACCTCTCAACCATCTACTGATTCTCTTACGGAACAACTTTGGCGATATCACGGCGGAGTTCAATGGTCTCAAAGGAGCTTTCCCACACGGATTTCTTATCTCTCATAATTCTTGTCTAAGTTTTCTAGTGGTTATCTAGTATAACGCAAATAATAACGCAATGTCGCATAACGCAAATAATAACGCAATGTCGCATACATGATACTGGTTCGATCCCTTCTCAACTCGCTTCTACTCCTCATTCAGTAGAAATTGCCAAGCTGCTAGCATCGATAATAAATCTTGTCGTCTTTGGACAGGCCTCCGAAAAGCCATTTATATTGAAAGGGTTTACGTTAGCACTTCATGAGTAGCTCTAGAAGCGAAAATAGCAGATGGAGAAAAAACTGGCTACATATTTAATGAGGCACGCGATTTGTTATTTTTCTAACTTCTTTTTTATTTACGTCGGCTTTCTAAATAGATCTAAATAGACCTTTGTAGTGGTGTTCTAAACTGTTCCCATTTACTTAGTTAAATTTTAAATAATTGCTCCTTTCCATCGACTGGTATTAACTGTACATCTCCACAAACCATGGAACGACTTGAACGGGCTCTCCACGTCTTCCTAAAATACTCCACGTCTCCTCAATAGACTGCACTTTTTCGAAAGGTATGAACACTATCACGCTTTTCAGTGAGACTTCTATTTTTAATGTCTTTGACGAGAACATATCCATGATGTAGATACACTTCTAGCCTGGTTTCTGGATATAAACAAGTGTTAACTTGGATAACCGTTTACGGTTTGAATTCTTGCCCAGCAGTATACAAGCAGCCCGGCGCCTAGGAACACTTTTTCTTGCTGTCAAACGAAGAAAGGATAAATCATTAAGAGAATAGCCGCAGCAAAACTGAACACAAATCCCTTGAGCGAAGGAAATCCATGGAAGTACGAGCAGTTTTTAGAATATAGCTGATGGTAATTTCAAAGAATTCGGACAACTCTTATTATATCAATGACAACGGTCTGTCTATGGACTTTGTAACTACGTTTCGCCTTCATTGTTGGCTATTTGCTGACATATTGTCGTCATTTAACTACCTCGTATCTTGTAATTAAATCATAGTCAGAGTCTTTCACACTAAAGTTCATACTAGTCAAATCTACTGGTTATAAGACACCTAGTTCAGTGTTTGAACAAAGAATAGATATAAAACAATTGAGTTATCTCATTCATGGTACTTATTTTGCTTTGTGAATAACGTTTCTCTCAATGTATGGAATACATATCGATCGGTTCGACCTCACAGTGTAGATAATTTCTTTCTTGAAACGCTAGCTCTTTATTTGGCCAAGTTTTTTTTTTATGATTTCTATTGATTCCTTGTAATTCGGTGCATTCAATGTGGCTAAAATGTGTTTCTGCTGCTGAATGTTTGTTTGTTCTTTAAGTTTTGTCGGATGTTTAGCTGACTTCCATCAAGTTAGAGCATCATCTGCTCAATAGCTGTAATTTCCACTTTGTAGACAACAACATCGAGAACAGTATTTGCTATGCCACTAGTGTAGATTATCTATGAGAATGGACCACGTCTCTTACCGAATCACTTTTCCCATTCCCATTTTCTTTCAACATTTTTTTTTCCGAGCACGATACGAAATCGTGGTTCTGAATAAAGAAGTGGATGAATTCTCCTGCTGTGGATCACTAATCCCAACTATTTAGTCGGCCTTCAACAGTAATTTCTTCAAAGCGTTGCATTTTACTAAGACTGTCTACAAAGGATGAAGGGTTAAGCGCTCAGGGTTAATCAATCCTTGAAGGATGTGTCGTGCATTCGACTCTCCTAAGAGAATTTTAGAGGTGGTTGAGCAGTGCTTACCCTCTTCAGTAACTTATAATAGTCTAGCAGTGTATCAATTAAGTCAGTGTTTCTTATGTTCCTGTTATGAACTTGCCAACTACAGAGAGATGGACGACTTGGTTTATTTAGGGAACAGAAGGAATATTTAGGAATCGAAGAACGACAGACCCTGGTGTATTGCTGCACACATCGCCTCTAATCATCGCGCCACCAACAATTGGTGTTATTATTACCATTAGGGTTGAATGGTGTGGTGAGGGCAGAAAGTACGGTTGTTACAGATGCCGTGTAATAACACACCCGTGGTCGTCGGCTAGACCCGGCGCGAAACCAACTAAGTTTTCTATCCCTTTAGCTTCAGTAGACTATTAGCAGATTAATCTACAACAACACCTTCCGATCCACAAAGGTCGGTTGTCTGTGATAAAAACCTGGGAACATACTAACACGGACACCCCAAGGTCTCGGGAAGAACCAACATGACATACATTTAACGACATTCATGGCGAATCCAATATCCTCATTTGATAGTCGAACATCTAAAAGCAAATGAAAACTTTCGTATAATAGAGATACAAGACAATGTACCCAATGAAAGATGTACTGGGCTATACATAATACGTGATGTCAGGTCACACTACTAAATAAGTGATTATAATTGCCGTTTATCATTCGTTGTTACCATCACCACCCTTATGATTATTATTGCTTTTACTATTATTATTATTACGAATTAGAAGCTGGCCGAGTTTTGCAAATATCTCAACATCCGTTATAGTGTTGAGATATTTCCAGAACTGTGGATCGCAGGTGTCTGCGGTGGAACGAACGCGCTATCGTCTTTTTCGGGGAGTAACGCGTTCACCACCGCACCATGCGGGTCCTTCGTTTCGTCTGTCTCTCAGCTAGTTCTATCGATCTTTTGCCACCAGCAATCACCAGTCAACGGGATTGGTCTGGGAAGCTCAAATCGGCAATGAATCCAGTTGAACCAAGCCAATGACTTTAATAAGGTGGGCTATGTTTTGATTGGTTGGAGTCGGCAAACGAACTATCAATCACTACGTCGTCAAAAGTGTTCATCAGAAAAAAAAGAGTGAAAAAGAAGGGCGAAAAGCTTTGTGGAAGAGTTTGCAAGAAAAAATGATTCTCTTCCATCTAGAAAGTGCCATTTTTCTGCGGAAAAATTATTGTTCGTCCAATTGTTTTGCTTCTTGCAAGAAATTTTGTGATATGAATTTCGCACGATAGTCGTTCGTAGAGGGTTTTTTTTTTTGGATTGAAGCTATGCGCTTTCTATCAAAGAGTTGCCTTTGAGCGCATAAATATTCTTTATTCTTATTTTTTTTTAATTTCTGAAGAACTTCTTGTCGATGAGCTCTCACTACTTGGAGGGAATTTCCCGTACCGACTGTCATTCATGTGTTAATGCTAAGCCTCAATTTTGCCTAGTGTTTGACGATAATTCTACGAAAAATCTCTATGATTTCTTGGAAACGTTGGAAGCAGCTTTGATTAGACTGGAAAAAGTGAAGCAGCGCGATTTCTTGGTGCATCCAATTTCCTGAGCGCATCATCTCCTTTTAATTATTAGTGAGATAAGCAGAGCCGAAAGCAACTCAAACTGTACACTTGGCATTCAGCTGATGCTTTTTGGATTTTCAATCGATTTCAAGGTTTCATTTTCACAAAACATTCATACAACAAACCTATATATTCATTCTCAGCAAAGACGAGGTTCTACTTTATTCATTGTTACGGAAAAGCTTACGTTTCGGCGAATCTCGCCTTTCTCAGAACCTAGAAGGGTCAAGATGACTGCAATTCACCCAGTCAAACATCTCCATAAGCAAACGCAGAAAATTCTAAACCAAGATTTCAATCTCAATGAAAACAAAGTAACTTTTTCGCACCTCACTGCCTACAACAGTGCGGAGCGAAGAAGCTATTTTTTTACGACTGAAAGCTAGATTTCGGATTTTTCTCTTTTGGTTATGGAGGTGCTTGGTTGGGTGGATTGCAGTCAACGAGACCTTTCTAAGCTATGTAGAAAGCGAAATCCGCCGAAACGTCAGCTTTGCCGTGATAAATAATAAAGTAACATCTATTGTTCGCTAACAAAAATAAAGCGCTAAAGCTCTCGGCTTTGATCAATCCCTGAAGGATGCGCCATGCATTCGACTTCATTAAGTATCGTTGGAGGTGATTGAATGCATATCTAGCCTTTACAATGTCTCGCGGTGACCTGCCGATGTATCGAGCCAGTGCTGCTATCCTCCCAGACAAGTCTGGTACCAATTTACCGACCCCGGAGGGATGGAAGGCTTGATTGGCCTTGGGCACAGGAATAGATTCCACGTGCGTGTCGCAGTGGCGCCTCCAACCACTGCGCCACACGCTAACAAGAATATAGAGAATTATTCGAACAATGCCGGGGCTAATGGAAAGTCGGTCGTGGGAATTCATACAACATTAAAAAAGACTGTCTGTTGAAAAATGAAGCCGTAAATAAATAAGCTTGAGTGGAAACTCTTATTTCGCGATGACGGCAGAGTGCTGCGGCATACGTTAACTTCAGCAAAATCGTGAAAATTTCATGAGTGCTGCGCAGTGTCATTGTGAGCTCGACACGATCAATTTGTAAGTGTACATAAAGTAGACGGTTACTCAGCTAACAGGAGCCAGGATAAATGAACGATGACCGGGTATGCGCTACTATTACGGTTTCATGGCCGTTGACATCTATGTGGTGAAAGTATTTGCTTCAGAGATTTGCTCATATAGAATATAAACTAACGGCGTGTAGATATCTGTTTCTCGCTATCTGATGTTTGTGATGCTTAATTGAGTAGAGGACGACATTTCAAGGCAGCTTGTTCCAGCTAGCAGTGAGTAACATTGCCGAGACGAATAGGGAATGGTCGACTGGACTTATCACTACATCCAATGTCAATAAACAAATAGAGCTTCTCCGGTGCAAAGATAATATTCTTCTAAGATATCCCCAAACAAGAAAACTGGTCTTACTACGAATTTTTTAGAACTGGGGAAATCCGGCGAGATACTTAGACAATAATTAACGATGATGAGAAAAGCAAATGTTAATGGCACTTCGTGGAACATTTTTAGAAGAATTCATCAACTTACTGAAGGCAATTAAATTTCAATGAGTGCGCATCAGTTTTCAACCTTATCATCATCACAAGGGGATGTAGATTTTTCTCGCAACGGTTCACTACCTCAACATGGTGAAGAAGCGGTTTTGGATTTCAGATTGTTCTTCTAATGGACTCACCAAGTTGCATTTGGAACGCTAAAGCAAAAGTAAGCTTTGTTATAAATTGCTACCACGTTTGAAGAAATCTGCTCTCGACGCAGTCCTCGCCATTCGATTCACTGTGCCAGGCGACTGACAGTGGTGAGGATCCGAAAATGTCTTAGCACGTCTATTTCCAGGAAACTCACATTTCAGATATAACATTGAGGAGGCAAAACAACAGATCGTCAGACTGTAACCGGGACCAAACACGCATAGTATCACCTCAATGGATTTCGATTGCGTGACAGTAAACCGAATGCTAAAAATGTTATGGCACCTTATCAGGACGCAGCGGAAATGTTGGCATTCAATATTGGGCGCCTCGCAAATAAATGAGCACTTTGAAACATTTGTTGTTTTTAATGTATTTCTTTACCTGTATCATTTGTATCACTTGTAGTCACGTTGATCGTCGAGTGACTCGAGCGGGCGCTGGTAAATCCTCCATTTTTTCCTGTCGCGTGCATGAGTAGCCCAGTGGGTTCTGCTCGCTTTAAAGACTCGTCGAGCATCGTATCTTTCTTCTAGGGTTTTCGTGAAAAACTCTGACCATCGGGTCGGTAGTCTTCCTGCAGTACGTTTGACATCCTGAGGAATCCAGTCACTAACAACTCTTGTCCATCGGTTATCATTCATACGCATTACGTGTCCGGCCCACCTTATCTTCGACTGTTTGGCGTATAGAACAGCATCTTTGATTTTCGATCGTTGAAGTAGGTCGGAGTTTCGGATCCCATCCCTTATTTGTGTGAAACGGGATACTCCTACCATCGTCCTTTCGACTGCGCGTTCGATAACGCTCAGTGAGCTTTCATCCTGCTTACGCAGTGACCAGGTTTCTAACGCATACGTTAGGGCAGGAGGAACAGTTGAGTCGAAAAGGTGGGCACGGAGTCGGGTGTTCTTTGTTCTCTTCACTACGTCCTCAATGCTATTGAAAACTCCCCAAGCCGCTCGTTTCCTTTTGCTCAGCTCTGGAGCATCATATTGATTTCCCGACCTAGATAGACATAACTGGAGCATTCGGAGATATTCGTTCCGTTGAGCGTGAATGGGGCAAACGAAACCAATCCGTTCTTCATGAACATCGTTTTCTTGAGATTTAGTCGAACACCAATCTTTCCACACGCTTTATCAAAGTCCGCAATCAGGCGTTCCGCTTGGATAATGTCTGGTGTTATAAGGGCGATGTCATCAGCAAAGCGAAGGTGACGTATCTGCCCACCATCGATTTTCACTCCCATAATATCCAATTCCAATGTTTGCATGATGTTCTGGAGGGTGGCGGTAAATAATTTTGGCGAGATTGTATCGCCTTGCCTAACTCCTCTTTTGACG
>MQTX01000054.1:1077196-1142150 GCA_009735665.1 Angiostrongylus cantonensis
GTGTAATCGCTTGAACAACAACACGGTCTTGCTGGTCTTCGACTGAGTAGTGACCTTGCATGTAACGTGTGAACAGCCAAGCCAGTGTGTTTACAATCACTGCTGGAAGGTTCTTCTGGTGTTCTGGTCTTGTCTTGTCCAGACCTCGTGCTGTTCGATTTTTCACCGACGAAATGGCATGTCCTCTGTGGTTGTGACCCATCGTACTAAATTCATTCCGAAACTCTGTCGAAACCCTGCTTTCTCACATGGCTGTCCGTTGTCCAGTGTTCCGTCAATCCTGTTTAAAATGACTCGAGTGAAAGTTTGTAGACGACAAAAAGCAAGCAGATTGGGCGATAGCTGCCTATATCGTGTAATCGCCCTTCTTGAACAACAACACGGTCTTGCTGGTCTTCGACTGAGTAGTGACCTTGCATGTAACGTGTGAACAGCCAAGCCAGTGTGTTTACAATCACTGCTGGAAGGTTCTTCTGGTGTTCTGGTCTTGTCTTGTCCAGACCTCGTGCTGTTCGATTTTTCACCGACGAAATGGCATGTCAGATTTCGAAGGGAGAACCGGTGGTTATTTCGGTTATTTTTGTTATTTCACCGGTCTAACGTCCGTTTCGGGTTGTAAGCTGCTCAAATGAATCGATGTTCATGGGCGAACTCGTATTGACGAAAACGCCAACACCTTCTGCTCCTCTACTGTCGCATGTTCCGAGGAACAGTTCTTCTCCGGAGTCATAGACAGCGTTGAATGGGTGGCGTCGTCTCGTCTCGGCAAGGCCGATGACGTTGTACCTTACCATTCATGCTTGCATGAGCAAGTCTTCTATCGAGGACTCGGATGCAAGTGTACGCGCATTGTAGGTGCAGATCGTCACCATAGTTCTTCGTGATCTAGGCAGCTTCCATTGGCTCTGAGATTTTAGCAGCCTCTTTGTACTCGTCCTATCCAGCGCTGCGAAATTAGGGGCTCTTTCGGGGTCAGGGGAATGAGGTTCGTTTTTTTTTAACTGTGTTTAGCATTTTGATATCCACGTATAGCTTGCTGGACTCTGAACGTGGGGGCTGGGCATACTCACGGGTAGCTTGCCAGGCTCTCCCAGAGTGGACATGGAGCTTAATTGTTGGAGGCGACTCCTAACCGCCTCCCATCTACTTCCCTGTCACTTGATTGCAGGCTTTTGGTCGAATTGATTCGTATAATACAATCCGCATAAAGCGAGAACGCACTCACACATGCATGCATGAATACGTCTAGCAAATACAGAAAGTATGTGCCATATCGGGGAGCAGAAACAGGATGTGCATCCCCTGGATCCACCTGCGTCTCAGGGAAGCAAAAATCGCCTTTGGTTCGCGACTAGCTCCCTATCCGCCACCTGGAGACGCGCCACATAGCCTCGCAACAACCGGCTCGAGATCCCTCATATGAGGGAGATCCGTGGAATGTATTTCTTACCAAAAAATATTCACCGTACCTTACAATATTATATACCACTAGAAAGCTGACTTTATCCTATTTCTAATTATGTCTTTATATTGCGTCGAAATTGATTTCTTTAACCAATTTTGAGCTTTGCAACTTTAAATGTCAAAAACGACTTTCCGTCGAATGTTTTCTATTGTGAGTTCAAACCCGGTCATAATGTATCAAAGGCGGGTCGAAACATTAACGTAGTTTGGGGTGTAATGTTGGTGACTCAACAGTGTGAAGGTTCCAGAAACTCCGATGTGGTGATTTCGATCTCGAAGATAAGGTCGGCAGCAGCCGTCCCAATAAATTTGACGACGAAGAATTGATGGCACTAGTTGAAGCAAACACGTGAGCGACTGTTCGAGAGCTTGCAAAACAGCTTAGCGTGAGCACAGAAACCATTTTTACTTACTTGAATGGCAGAGGAAGGACAAAAACACTTGACAAATAAATGGGTGCACTAAACGATAGTCAAAAAATCGCCGTTTTGAAATGTCGTCTACTCTTATTCTGCAAAACAAAAACGACCCTTTTCTTATCAAATTGTGCCGTGCGACGAAAAGTGGAGTGGACTTTCTGCGCGAGAAGTGCTCCACCTACCACGACGACGCAAAAATACCTTCAACGAATTCATCGTTTCCAGAACTCCAGATTTTTACGCAGCTGAAAAAGTACACTTGTTTGTTGTTGATCAAAAAGTGTAGGTTTTTATTTTGATTAATAAAATCTTGTTCGAAACAAGTAATGACATTTTGAAAAATACAGTTAAAAACGCTCGTTTATTTCTAAACAACCTACTATGAAGCCACCGCCAGAATTTCTGCCAATCAAAGAAGTTCGTTGGTAATTGAAATTTGGTTTGTGGAGTATTTTAAATAAGGAAATCGAGAACCGCAGTAGTTAATGATGCCGTGCAATACATCCATGGACTCCAGGTCAATCCCGTTCCAAGAAAACTAGTTTTCTATCTTTACGCGTTCTGCAAATTAGTACCAGATAATGAAAACTCGCAGCAATACACAATGGCCAGCTGACCTCTGTGGTGAGGGTCTGAGAATGCGGCCGTAGGGCAATCTCAGAATTCCAAAGGAAATCAACGCGAAAAACATTTAAGAACATCCATAAAAAAAAACTCTACAACTAACCAACGAACCCCATAAAAAATTCGAATACCTTTGTATCTTTCACTTGTAAGACAACGAGCCCACTAAAAGAAGTGATGGGATTCGCAGCTATGCGGAAACTCGCCCTTTAATTACCTTTAACTGAAAAAAGTGGAAAAGTACGAAAACTCCCAAAATTACTGAACGCCTAAGTATTTATATTTCTACAAAAACTAGAAAATGAAATTTATCGAGTAGAAAAACTTAATTAACCAAATACGTGTGCCGAGTTTTTTCGTGCTCGACGTCGAACATCGCCTTCCGCAGCTGTTCCGTGCAGTCGAGCCAGTGGTAGCGGTGGCGGTGAGGTGCTGATCTTCTCGTCCACTTCATTAGTCTACAAAGTGGTAGCAATGACTGATAACTCACTAGGATGCTCTTCATTGAAGTGGGTCATGCAGTTATACATAGCTATATATTTACAGTTAGCTTGCGTGGTGTTCTTCAGCTTGAAGTGAAGTGTGGCGTCTTACTTTAAAAGCCTAAGCTAATCCTGTACTATTTTGAAATCTGCTTTTCTTCTCTAACATCATGGCAGGGAAGCTTTTTGGTTGGTATCAATTGTGGCGTACGGTCGACACACAAGTATTATAATCATTATCTCATCGAGTGTATACGTCAGTCTAGAGCGGCACGTCACCCACATCACCCACTGAATCCTTTTTTGTTTCGTTTCATAGCATTTGGGTAATGTGATCGCTTTTCATTCACGCTTAACGAGCCATTATCTGAAACCATTTAACCCACTGAATAACTGGTTATTAATGGATAAGTGTAACAATGAATCTACACACATGTATATTCCATTTATTCTGAGTGTAATAAATTTTTTCACTAGTTGCGTAGTCTGAGTTCACGTATTTCGTGGATCCCAGCACTCCTTTCACTCGGCTCGTTGTCTCTCATCTGACATCCAAGGTCTTCTGATTTGCACGTGTGTTTCGCTACTACTTGACGATTATTGGTCTTCTTCATGAATATCATTGAATGATAGTCTAATTAATTAGCACTGGAAAAGCCGTGTCAGGATGTTTTCAGGTCCTCGTTGCAGGTGGTCGCCAGTTTTTATAGATTGCAGTTCTTCTCAGACAAGTTAGAGGCTTCATCATTCTCTTTCCTCATTTTTTTCTTCTCTTCATCCTTTGTATTTTATTTATAGCAATATTTCTCACCGCGTTTTAATAAATGTTGCGCGTTTCTGGGTCGGTTTATATTCATAGACACCGTACTTTTTCTAGGATGATTTTTCCTTGCAGTAATTTGCAGCGACGTTTAATGATGGTTAGAAGATTCTAACTAAATATAATATAGTGTTTAACAGATATTTTCGAGGCTTATGGTAGTATTATTTTAAGCAAATCTTTATTGTTACAAGGTGCTGGTCACATAAACAATGCTACATTACCATGCCTAGTGATAACAATAATAATAATAATAGTAATAATAATAATAATAATAATATCGATGATTCTCACGACCAACTTTCTACTGATCTCGGCATTAATCGAACAATTCTCTATATTCTTGCTTAGCAAACATAAGGTGTTATTTTTTTTATTTATTTACCCAAAAGCTGACATTTCGCGGATTTTGTCCTGTTGAGAGCCTGGAAAGGTCAAATTGACCGCAGTCTATCGAGCGAAACACCTCCATAACTAAACAGAGAAAACGCTAAACCAAGTTTTGAAGATTTCTCTTCTGTTCAATGTGACTGAAATATTGGTTTATCATTTTCTCTTGTTGGTTGTGGAGGTGTTTGGCTGGGCAGATTGCGGTCAATTTGACCTCTACAGGCTCTCAGGAGGATCCGTCAGATTCCGTCGAAACGTCAGCTTGTGTGCAAATAAAGAAATAAAATAACACCTCATGTTTGCTAAACAAAAGTAGAAAGAATAACGATAGTGGCGATAGCAGTGAAATTTGCAGCAATGTAGATTATAAAATAAATAGTTAAAATAACACCAGCATATGGACCCTTCCACTCGAAAATTAGCGAACCCCAATATGAATTTTCGAGTAAAAGAAAAATCGATATGCAGTGATTGCACGTGTCTTTAATAAGACCTTAATAAGAGGAAAACAAATTATTAGGTGCAATGTTCAATGAGGACAAGAAGAAAAACTGAAGTATGAAATGATGCACTTTAAAATTAGTTTTCGAGCTAGTCGGCCCAGTGCGGGTAATGAATGTGGGTTGGGCGAACTCGTCGTTCTCCTTCATCTGTTTAAATTAGCTTTTTCTGGCTCTCGGCATTTACATCCTCATTTATTCCTCCAACACACACAATTCACATATCTGAGTTGTTTTTTAAAGTGTTTATCGATTTGTTGACTGATCTCAAACCATTGTTTTTCATTTTCTTGTTGCTGAACTCCAGGAACAATAGAATAACAATCAATACCATAACCAAAAATATCCATGATAAACACAAAGCGCTTTTGTGCATACTTGTTCAGACGCATAGATGACCCGTCCCAACTTTGTCATGAGGGCTTCTCCAGTGCATACTTGTTCAGACGCATAGATGACCCGTCCCAACTTTGCCATGAGGGCTTCTCCAGTGCATACTTGTTCAGACGCATAGATGACCCGTCCCAACTTTGTCATGAGGGCTTCTCCAGTGCATACTTGTTCAGACGCATAGATGACCCGTCCCAACTTTGTCATGAGGGCTTCTCCAGTGCATACTTGTTCAGACGCATAGATGACCCGTCCCAACTTTGTCATACGGGTTTCAACACTCCTTACATTCATTTCATTGCCTTGGAATTCTTAGTACAAAGGTGGTTGGATGCAGATGTGTGTAGATATTGTTTAGCTTACTGCATCTTCAGGATTTATAGACTTTTCTGCACATTAACATGCTAGTGGTTTTTCCTGGAACCCTAAGATAGTCGGGATAAACCGCTCGCAGGTCTCCACCACAAGCAATTAAGGAAACTTATGGACCGGTGGTTACTTCGCAGCTTTGTGATTCGAATTCTTCTAAAACGGGGACGACTTCTGTCACATCATGGAATTCGTGATTAGTTATCGGACTGCTCGAGGACGATATAACAATAGTGGAAGTAGTAAATTAGTGATTTTGGAAGTTATTTTTAGTTTTTCGTACGACCCTGTCGACCCACTAACATTCCCACTCGTAACAGCACGGCTCTGAGGAAGGTGAAATCTCCGAAACGTCATCCATCGACCAACAACACCAACAGCAACGACAACAACAACGACAACGATTACGAAGACTTATACCAACCTCGCATCAGCTTAAGAAGATCAGTTTGTAAGATCATGCAAACAAATAAGTTCACTAATAATTTTGGATGTTTAATACCCAATTTCACACGTGCTGTAGATTCTAGCACTTGTTGCATTCAGTTCGCCTCCTCACATCCCTCATTAACTGAAGCCTTGTGGGTTCGTTTGCTGCTTGAAGACTTTCGATTTTCTTTAATGCTGGTTGAGATGACTGTCCTGCAATTCTGGGGAGACCATTCTTGCTTGCTTCTGGGCTTAGTGGATAAGCTTCTAGGTAGAATCTGGTACCAAATTCATGACTTCGGAGTGATGAAAGGTTTAGTTGACGTTGGCGAGCCAAAGTCTCTTTTGCATTAAACTGCATTACTACCACTGTAGTACGTACATCTCCTAGTATAGGAGCGCATTTATTAAACCAATCTCATAATAATGACAAACGCTTAATATTAATTTCAATAAATAATAATGTCTTTTGTTTTGTTGTAGAATTTATGTTGTCGTGGAACAGAATAATTTCAAGAAGACCATAAAACTGAAAAGTTTACAGTTAAGTTAATGATTGCTTTCCAACATGACGTCACATGTCCACAGTAGAGCCAAGCCGTTTGTTTTCGGCTTGGAATTGTCTTCAAGAGAATCGCACGCACTTGTTCTTCATTAAACCTTGCTTGGAAGGGCCACAATTCCGCAATCAATAATGGGTGGATAAACGTCAAGCGAAGTGAAATGACCTTCCGTTATCCTTATTCTCATATTTACTGCTTTTTTCTAACTCTTATTATTTTCTACAAATTTCTCAGCTGTTGGTTTCGAGGTACGTAAGTCATTGCGATTAACGACGTAGCTCTATAGCTCAACAGGAATGAGTAGGCAGAGTTAACGACTGCGTCGAGAATGTAGTGAGTGGCAAGAAATAATTGGCTCCATGCTCCGAGTTTCGATTTTATGATCCTTTCTACTTTAATTTACACCTTTGAAGCCTTAACGCTACACAAGCAGGATGAATGATCACCCGACGTTATCAGTGGACCCTACGGTAGGAGGGTCAGGCTAACGCTATCTCGTATCATGCAAGTGAAAGACGGCATCCAAAATTTCCACCGACCTCGGTGATCATAGACCAGATCCCCTGCCGTATACGCCATCACGTGGAAAATTAGGTGCACAAAGAGACATGGAGCATCATAATGACAACTGGTGTAGACGAGCCGTTAGTAATGGGTCCCGCGGGAGGTCAAGAGCAGGAAGACAGCAGAAAAACCAACGACCCAATAGTTAGAATTAGAAGGTAAAAGGATAAAGCCCTCGGTGTTGATCAATCCATAATCTATGAGATGCGCCATATATTCGACTTCATTAAGCATTGGTAGAAGTGAATGAATGCGTACTTGCCCAATAATGATTTGTGGCGGCTCACTGATGTATCGAGTCAGCGTTGCTGTCTTCCCAGGTAACTCTAGTACCATTTTCCCGAGCTCGAAATGGTGGAAGGCTTAGTGCACCCTTATCGCTGGATCGAACCAATAACCGCGTGTGTACTGCCCGGCACCTCTGACCACGACACATGCACTACATAGCCAGGTTTATCCACATAAACTTCCTGAATAAAAAATGCAATATATCTCGAGTCTCTAGAGCAAGCAGAACTCAACGAGCTACTTGCGCATGTGATAGAAACAATTAGAGAATTTACTGGCGCCTGCTCGAGCAAGTCGACGATTTACAGAAGGGTCGGGTGGTAGCTGTGATATTATTGCCTTCTTCAATCACACTCTCCTTTATTCATCTAACGCCCACTGCGGACATCAGTAAAGTCTGCTAGTGTTGAGTGTTTCAACTATATTATTTAATATATCATAACTTGCTTTAAACAAAGCGTTAGTAATCAAAATAAAACCCATTCGAATCTACGCATCTTTGCCAACGAAAAACAAGTTTACTTATTGCAGTATCATAAAATTCTAGAGTTCTGGAAACGACCAAATCGTTGAAGGCATTTTTGTGTCGTCGTGCTTGGTGAAGCATTTCTCTCACAAGAAGTCGTTAAGGTGATAGTCGGTAGGCGAGCGATGTGGTGAATATGGCAGATAAAGCAAAGTTTCGTAGCCCATGTTGTTCAACTTCTACAGCGCTCGTTTCCCAACTTGAGGCTGGGCGTTTTCGTGGAGAAGGATTGGTCGTTTTCTGTTGACTAATGCCGGTCTTTGTTGTTGGAGTTTACGGTGCATTTTGTCGATTTGTTGGCAAAACTTCTCTGCCGTAATCGTTTCGGCCAGATTCAAAAAGCTAAGATGAATCAGTCTAGCTGCAGTCCACCAAACAGGCGCCATAACCTTTTTTGACGCAATCTCGGCTTTGGGAAGTGCTTTGGAGTCTGAGCGCAACCCAACCATTGAGGTGAACGTCGCCGGCTGTTGAACAGAATTCACTTCTCGTCGCACGTCACGTTTTTGTTGCGCAGAATAAGAGCAGAGGTCACCTCAAAACGGTGATTTTTTTGATTACCGTTTAATTTGTAGGGCGCGTGTAGCGCAGTGGTTGGAGGCGCCCTCCAGCACACACTTAGGATTTCGATTCGATCGATTCAAGCGCCCGTGGCTAACCAGGCCTTCCACCCTTCCGAAGTCGGCAAATTGGTACCAGACTTGTCTGGGAAAATAAGAACACTGGCTTAATACATCGACAGGTCACTGCAACTCATTGTAAAGGTATGCATTCAGTCACCTCCAGACGTTGCTTAACGAAATCGAATGCATGGCGGATCCCCCAGAGATTCATCAACGCCGAGAACTTTTTTATCAGCTTTTTTATCGCTTGATTTGTGCAGCACCCATTTGTCGAATTTTTTTTCTTTCCTATGCGATTTAGGTGAGACGAAATTGTTCCTACACTTACGCCATGCTGCACTGCAAGCTCTCGAACGCGTGTTTACTTCCACTAGTGCCTTCAGTTCGTCGTTGTCAAGTTCATTGGGACGTCCACGACGCCAGATCGGAATTTCCGGATTCATGTTCGCATTGTTTATTCACCAACACTATCTTCATTCCAACCTTCGCTAATGTTTCGAGCCGTCTTCGCAGCACAATCACTGAGTTTGAGCTCATAAAAGGAAACCTGACGAAAATTCGTTTTTGACATCCAAAATCCTAAGGCTCAAAATTGGTATAAGAAATATGACTTTTAACGAAACGTAAGAACTTAGAAAGACTATGAAATCAGACATTAGTAATATATAATATTGCAAGGTATAAAGAATATTTTACTGGTGGAAAACACACTGAAGCAATAATCATCTCGAAACGCTCATTTATTTCTCAACGTCTAATAATACAGTAACATTATAACGTGTTCATAAGGAACGGATTGTTTAAATAAGCCCCATTGTCACTCAAAGAAATGAGCATCTTCGAATGTTCCAGTTATGACTATCTAGACTGGAAAATCGACGTCATGAACGACTTAGCTCCAGAATTGAGTAGGGAAGAAACGGGCTGTTCGGGAAGCTTTCAAGAACACCGAGGATATAGAGAGGAGAACAAAGAGCACTCGACTCCATGTCCACCTTTTCGGCTCCACTATACGTCCTGCTTTAAGGTATGCGTCACAAACGTCGATGTGTAGGCAGGACGAAAGATCACTCAGCGTTATTGAACGCGCTGTCGAAAGGACTATGGTAGAAGTATTCTATGTCACACAAGTAAAGGAAGGGATCCAAAGCTCCAGCCTTCGTTGACGACCAAGAATTAAAAATGTCATTCTGCACGCCAAGCTGTCGAAGATATGGTAAGGCACACATAAAGGTATCAACGACAATCGATGAACTGTGGTTAATGAGTGTGTTCTTCGATATGTCAAACGCAATGCAGGAAGACCACCGATCCGAAGGTCGGACTTTTTCACAAAACCCTAGAAGAAAGGTATGATGCTCACCGAAACCCTAAAACGAGCAGAACCCTCTCGGCTGTTCTTGCACGCGACAGGGAAAGATGGAAGATTCACTGGCGCCTATTAGAGTCACTCGACGATCAACGGGACTACAGCTGATTGGTGATACCGTTATGCGTAATGCGGTACACAGTTAGCATCGAAAGCATGCTCTCGAAGCAACAGCTCACATGATGCATCTGGTCCTTTTGCTTTTGTTCGCGTTTAATTTCCAATAAGACGCATGTCGAAAATATAAATCAATCAGCAAGAATTACTTAATCTTGTATTACTATTCCTATTTTGATCAAAGATTGCCGGTGATTTGGCAGAATCTGAAAACTTCGCCCACGTACTCATTTGTCTGCGTGGATTGAGATTCTGATTACTTTATAGTAGTAGAAAATTTATAACAGGTAATTGAGAAAAATTCGTTTTCGGCCAGCAAAAAGAACATCGGTCGCACACACACCGGGATCTGCGGCCTGTGCAATGACAAAATATGTTAAGATCTCAGTTGCAACGGTTTTGATTTATTTACTTAGGACGAAAACAACAGGAGATCAAAATATGACGTAGAGTCCGTTTTATGTTCTGAAGCTGAGGCACCGGAACATTTTCTTGCGACGCAGATGTTTGCAGTTTTAGAAGCTACAGTTAAATCTCACGTTATTCGACCAACAAACACTAATGAAGCGACGAAATCATGATCCGTAGAAAGAAGACTCCATCTCAAAAGGCTCATGGCATAGATTTTGGTTAATGGGACCCAGCCACATCGCATAGCATCCTTCGTCTTCGGCCGGTTTATTAAAAGTGATATTATCCTGCAGCATGTAACATGTATTCCATTTAACTGTTCTTGTTCTATCATAGTTTTATACTTGCGAGCACGATTTGTTTCGTTAGAAGCTTTTGTTAATAGAAAAGCTGAAAAGGAAGCCTATCCATCACATGAAAAAGAATGCAAGGATCCTATACGAACATCCCGATGCGGACTCTCTAACAATATGAGCGTTCTCACTGACGACATTAATAAGTGCGGTGATGTTTGGGGAGTAATTCGACTGCAAAGGATCTAGTGCAATCAGTGATCAATACTAAGATCAAAGTACTCATGCAGTGGAACTCATAACGGAATAGGAAAGTAGTTCAGGAAATAGGTTGAACAGAAACCACAGTGAGCAGAAGTCTTTGGAGCCTATGCAAATGTCTATAAGATTTTATCGTAAGGACCGTGCGTGGCACAGTGGTCAGAGGTGCTCTGCAATACAGCGTGGTCCTTGGTTTGAACATACGCCGGGATTCACCAGGCCTTCCTTCCATCCGAGCTCAGGAAATTTGAATAAGACTTGTCTAGGAGGACAACAAAACTGACTTCATACATCGGTAAGCCACTACAAGTCATTGTATAGGCCATACATGCATTCAAAACCACTAATGATACTTGATGAAGTGAAATACATTGTGCAGCCCTCAGGCATTAATCAGCACGAAACGTTTTACTCATTGTCCCTTTATTCCACTGGCAACTTTAACAAGTTGTGTGATTATCCCTAACGCCGTCCGAAGGAAGAATTTTTCACCAGTGGAATTTCAATGGATGTCATCTGATCTGCTTGTTTACAACTTTGCTAAAGTTTTTTTTCTTAATTCACGTTTCAGCACATAACAAGGCTGGAACTTCCACGTCGATGAAACAACGAAAATTGGTTTAGCGGCAAAATGTATCGTCAACTAAACCTCTACTTAATGTTACCTTGGCAACACTGTGTTTATTTACTATGGAATACTTACGAAAACCACAAAATGGCATCGACAAATATACGGGAAAGCTGTGCTACATATTTAATATGTTTTTCTGCTGTCGCTTTCACTTCCGCTCCGCTTCAAGTCCTCCACATTCTTTTGACCTCACTTTATACTAGCTAGAAAGTACCACACATGAATTTAGCTAAGCTTAATCGGACTTTTCACCAAACTTAGTTAATAGCTTTTACAATACTGAGATATTTGCAAAACTCCGGACCGCAGGTGTCTGGGTGGGGAACGAGCGCGTTATTGTGCTTTCCGGAGAGTAACGCGTTCACCACCACGCCATGCGGGTCATTCGTTTCGCCTGTCTCTCACCTAGTTCTATCGATCACTGCCATCAGCAATCACCCGCGGGATTGATCATTTAACAGCCTTTAGGACTTTTTTTCTCTTTATGGACTTCCGAGCTTTACATAGAGTTTTATTTAGAAGGAAAGCTTCACGCCAATGCTGATCTACATATCCACTTTTTTATCTACTTGTTTATTACATAACATGTTGTGCTGATCTCAGCACTTCTTTCCATTAGATTCGTTGGCATGCGCCAACAATGAAAGTCTTCGGATTTTCGTGTGGGCTCGTCTGCTGCTTGAGGACTTTTGACTGTCTTCATGAATGAATGTTATTGAATGCTGCCTAGGATAATCATGATAGCTCGTTCCCACGTGGATTCAAGAGAATGGGCTGTTCTGGACAACTTTAGTACCCGGACCTGGAGTATTGAGAAGTTTGGTGGACTTGAATGGCGTTGGAACATACCCTATCCACTCTGTATCTATTTTCCATAAGAAAATCCTGGTTACTCAAGCAAAAAACTACTGTAACAAGACGAAGCACCAGCATTCTTTTTTACTTTTTGTGGGACAATGAGTTCGCATGGGTAGAAATAGTGCAGCAGATTCATTTCGACAACATCACTGACTGGAAGTAACTATGGTTGTCGGACATTTTGCAGAACTCAATTGTAAAAGGATAGCACCTTATCGTAGATTTTATAGTTCTTCCTCGTTTTTTGGCTAATGAAGTCTCCGCTCTACGCCAACAAAAAAATTTAAGCAGATTTTTTGAGCAAAGAAAGCCATCACTGAATTGTTGGATGACACCTATTGGATGACATTCGTGAACAACTGTGCCAACGAACGAATCTTCCACCTTCTCTTAATCGTTAAATTAAGTTAGTAATCGTCGTCGATTGGCTTCCTTTTTCTGAAAGGAGATTGAACTAAGGATCGACTAGATCGACTACCAGGTTTACCATAGTAATGACACCTAATCTGGTCCCGTAAAGAAAATCATCAGTTTGTCAAATGCAGCCGAACGAGTTACCATCGCATTCATTTTTTTTCTTTTTTCTTTTGATTATTTGATTTTGTATTCATTTTACACTTTTTAAAGCTTTTTTCAAATGCTAATACGAATCCGTATATTTCTCCAAGTCACATATACATAAGACTTCATCAATTTCGGCATTCTCTATAGTTTTCCACTCTGAGTCCAGAGCAGTCCGTACCAAGGCGTTCTCAGGCTAAATCGTCAACACAAATCATCGCATGCCGCTGTGAATAAGGCGAATGTTTGCCACCAGGAGACTAAGCTTTTTCTAAGACAGCAGTGACTTCTGTGATTTATATATTCCTAATGCCCCTACCAGATGGAACTGTTCAATTCCTTCCTAGTCTGCGCAGAAATGGTAACGTTTAGTGGAACTAAAGAATCCGCTACCATATAAAGTCCAGGAACGTCTCCAAACCATAATCCACTGAAATATCGTTTTTGAACATATTATATTAGAATTATAACACCACATCTTAAAATGCCATCGAAAACTCTTTATCGTTTAAGGCAGTTCATTTGTATCTTCCAATTCAATGCGGTTTCCAACTTTCCGTGCACTTACTAAAAGAAGCAACTACAACAAATCTATGCGAAATTGTAAAACAAAAGATTCAAATACTTTTCATTTGGTAGATTGTGCAGTGGTTAGTGATGCAGTTCATCGGGAAGCTAGGCACTTGTCCGACTCCTTCTCCGGCGCTCTCCTACCTTCCACGTGGGAACGCCTCAGCTATGCTGTACCCAAAATATGAAGCAGATTCGACTAGACCAGCATTCTACGACATTCAAGAAGGAGATGAAATCCTCAGTTAGCAGCAAAAACAATACGTAAATGCTCGAAGATATATGTGGACGCTAAAAGTGAGGTCAACGAATTGAATGCAAAAAGTGCTGGGATCCGCGCAGGAGATGCGACGACGGTTCATGTCAAAAAAGCCCTGTAAATCCACTGGTCTCGGTACATAACATGCAAGTTTCTTCACTTTGTAGAATGAAATTTTGCCGGAATGAAAGTTCTCGAACTTAACGGATTCTTATTTTTTTCTTCTTTTTTTCATAGAACTCGCTATTTGACTCTTTGAAATAGAAGTGCACTCTTAAGAAAACAATCTGTATGTGATGTTACAACGACCTTGTAAATTCTATCAAGTACCCAGATTCTGAAGTGCTCTCGTTTCCAAAAATGCGGCATCGTCGCGAATAAGCCGAGTCGTATCAAGTTCGACATCTTAACTATTGATTATTATCTCTACTATCATCACTATTTTTGACGTATCTCATATTAGTAACAATTCCAGTGTTTATAATTCATTTCCTTGGCTTGCAAACGTATCGATGTATGGCAAACACTGGTTTACCACTGTCAAGGCGGAATTCAGCGGTTTCCACGACCTGTCGCGACAACTCTAGAATCCATTTCTTTTTGTATCAGCAAGGCTAACTCATTCATTAGTTCATTTCCTCAACGGACGATTAATTTTTCATCCAGAAATTTTTTTTGGCATTTTTTCTTTCTTTTCCTTAAATGAAGCTGCAGTGTTCTAAGCACGAGTGAGCATATCTGTGCCATGTGTAGTTCAGCATGTGTAGCTAAACTCATCAGCAAAAGAACTGCCGCAACTTTTCATACTTTTCATGAAAGGCTACATATTACTATATCATTATTGTTACTTTTTGTATTTATTGATATTTTGATGTCAATGTTTTCGTTAAACTTGAAGCTAGGCTACTTTTTTTCTCATCTCATATACTCTATCTATGCTTATTCCCCTTTTCTTCTTATCCACCGCTTTGCAAATGGGGTTTCGCGGAGTCCGTGGCGCTCGGACTTTCGATTCGTGAGGCTTTTTGTCGTTTTCTTTTCCACTCTTTTGAAACGAAAAGTGTTCATCAATTCAACGAGCTTCGACTTTTTGGATTTGTGCTAATCCAAAGGAATTACATTTTCCTTCATGGGACTATTTTTCAATGAAAGAAGAACGGTCTCAATGAGTTCTAATCGCTCACTTTTCCATCTTTATGGGAATTGGTCTGATTTTTTCTGTGAACACGGTCTTTTTCTTCTGGTGAAATTTGTTTTTCATGAAATTCAACTCAAGAAGATTTAATGTCTGCGAAAACAGTGTGTTCTTTTCCTTCATTTTTCATCTTTTTGTCATCTATAAATCTGCCTGTTGCCTCTTTTTTTCTCTAGTCCGTTTCATTCTTTCATTCCCTTCATTTCCTTCATGCATTCCCCACTTCTTGCTCTTCATACGATGTCCTATTATTAAATATTCATCAGCAACTCACCTCAACAGAATCGACAACTCGCTTTCATTGACAGACAGCCACTTATGAATTCTTCAGATGTGTACACTATGACGTCTCCAAAAATACTTTTATGACACTTTGCTTACTATAAGATTTGCTTACAATTGTAAAAACTAGCATATTCGAACCTATTTGATACCATCCACAACCTTACTAAACATTGACTGACTCGAACTAGTTCCGGTCGTTAATCTTAATCTATTCGTCAGTCTTCTCACGCCCTTCAGCTGCTCAGTGGATTTTACACTCTTGAAAGACATCGAGTGAAGTGAAGTGAAGTGAAGTGAAGTGAAACTCTCTTTCTTTTCATTTTATTTGGCGAATGGAATAGCTTTGAGCAAAGCAATAGGCGGTATTGTATCTCAAAGGAATGCACCATGTATTCGACTCCATTATCTATTACCGTAAGAGATCGAATGCATATTTGGCGAAAATGGCGAAAATGACTAGCAGAAGCTTAGCAATGGATTGTATGGAATTAGTGTTTTTATCTTCGTAGACAAGACTCACACAACTTTTCAACCCCAAAAAAAGTGGAAGACTTCGTGGGCCTGCGGTGCAGGACTGAGCCAACCATCACGCATGTATTACAGAGCATCTATAACTACTGCGCTATACGCGTTCCAAGTAGCCGTGTGTAGCAAATAATATTCTTAGATAAGTACACAGAACAGTTCTTTCGGCGTAGATATGAACCTTATTTGGTCTGAGCGACCCCGAATTCCTCACCCATGTCCTTCACAATCACATATTAGTCGAGTTTTTGGCCAAATTAACAAGGTGGATAAGACACGAACAGCTAGCAATCATGTGTACGAGTATGACCACGTCGTACGTCAACGTTGTAAGCAAATCCTAGCAGAACAGAGGGGTAGATGATTTCATGGGTTTACCTTCATCTCAAGAAAAGTGCTCATTTAACGAAACTCTGTCCTTTACTTGTAGACGTGCCACGTACCCTCGCTACTGAGCTGTTGAAGGTTCCTTATCACCTGGCAATGCACATATAATATGCAATATACAGCATAATGTAATATAATATACACTGCTTTTCAAAAAGTTTATTTTTGAAGCTAAAGTGCTTTAATGGAAACATCAGTCTCGCTTATACCAATTCTACATCCGTCAAATTCTATGGATTCTTCCTCCATTTCCTATTCGTCCTCTCATTTATCCGTCTTCTCTTGGATATATGGTGTAATGGTATACATGATATCTCTTGGATATAATATTGGATACACCTTTGCTATTTTTGTATTGACTTTCAGATTAAGTACGCGATGGAATCCTAGTGAAGGTATGTCAACTCTGCCGACATCTCCAATTGGAAAGCAACAATTGATCGACATGAAAGCTGGCGCCATTCTACGCGAAAATGCTCGGTACGTTGGGTCTTCGAGCTGGATTTTATCCTTGAACCTGCTTAATATCTCAGATTGTGACTGAGAAAAATTAGATAAGCGAAGACGAGGACCTTACCACCGTCAGAGTGGTGGTTTTTTTATTTTCGGAAAATCCAGCTCCTTGTGGAGAACTTTTCGTTCCTTGTTATGTCCTTCTTCTGTTGTTCTACGTTGTTTACACCTAATCAGATACTTGGCATACTTGAGAAGGTAAGCGAGACGAATACAAATGTCATTCCTGTTTTCAATGAGCCATTAAAGTTCTCCTTTTTATTTCTTTTTTTCTTTTTTCTTACTTTAATTTCTTACCCCGCCCCCCCCCCTTCCCTCACTTGTTCACCGGTTTTTTTCTGTTTTGCTTACATCCTAGTTCTAGAGTAATTTTTTCTGTTCTCCCTTAGGAGCCTCATAGACATCATCTATTTGACAACACTAAAAAGCCGTAGTTATTTTTTTTTACATATTCAAGCACTCTATTGTCACCATGGATAGATAATATGGTGCCTCTATTGGTGTCTGATTAGCGATGGTGATGTACTTTAAAGAAGTGCGATATCTTTAGGAAAACCAACAAGCAGCTAGCAGTGTACACACCAGTAAAAAAAAGTTCTATTATCGTATTCTTCATAGATTCTGATCCGACAGAGGCGAAAGGTTATCGTTTACTACGACATTTACATCCGACTGTATTAAAACAAAAACGTAGAACCGAACAACGCAACCGGCAATGAAAAACTGAAACGTGCAAGATAAACAATGGTCACTCAGCACTGATAACTTCATGCTACGAAATACAAGATGTCTGTTATTAAAAAGGGAAAAAAGTGGCAAAGGCTTTAGAAAAACATAGAACAGAAAGCAAAAGTGGTAGAAGAAGTCCAACTGACAATGAAAATCCTTGACGGTCTACATGACAAATATTGACCGATCAGCTGAGTGCTTATGAAATCGATAACTAAATATTCTATACTACAAAGTGCAGAAGCTCTAATTTTTCGAGAAATAGAGAAGAGATTGAGGAATGAAGACTTAAAAACGATGTAGTAAAGATCAAAAATTAACGTAATCATAAGAGAAAAGCGCTGGTATGTTGGAGGAAAGAACAAAAACTACCGTAATCATAAAAGGATAATGTTGTTGTGTTGGAGGAAATCGGAACGCTATCTGGGTTGTCCGATACGTTTGTTGCTCACCTTCATCGTTCTCATCAAATCGTCGTTGCTATGCGCTTGGCTGGTACGAGGTGATTTTTCAAAAAGTTCTCGTTATTTATTCTTCTTTCCTACTTTTCGTTTTACTACTTTTTTATGTCTTCTACGGTTCTATTTCTATCTACATGTGCTCGTAGGAAAACAGTTCTTTCCATATGAACATTGCCATTTATGATTGAACATGGAAAAGAACATGACTGGATGGATTCGAAAATGTGTAAAACAAAGAACGTTTAAAAAAACGGAGCCAAACTATCTGGTGTGATTTTTCGCACTACTATTTTTTTATCCTTAATGTTTCTCCGTTTCTTTCCTCTTCATTGTTAAAGTGTTTTATTAATCTGCCATAGAACATCCTTCTAAGTTTCACCTGAAATAAAGCTTGTTTCCTTTTCATTTTTCGTTTTTATCGAGCTTTTGGAATTCATTCCTTCTGCTTTGTTTTTTCTTCCGTTTGTTTCTTTCGAAAGGTATAAGGATCCGATAACTACAAGAGATGATAGTTAGTGAAACAAATAGACGTCAAGAAACGATGAACACAAAAGGATCTCCAAATTACACGTGGAAGGACATATGATTTGAGTATTGATCCTTTTGTTACCAGAAAACTGTATGGACGAAAACCGGACAGAAAAAAGAAATATTGGTAAAATTAGTTGAGAAAACAGATAACAACACTTCACTGGAGAAATTATACTAATTGGGTTTGCAGAGTACTACCACTTTAACTTTCGATGTTCATTGCTGACATCGTCGTTGAATGATGAGATGCATCGACGGCGATCAATTGACGACGACGAAGTGTCGCTGCACATCACCGGCTACACCACTGCCAACGACACCGCGCGTCAAATCGATTGCGTCGACGAACCAATCAATCGGCTGCTGAAACGGTGTCTAATTTGTTGATTTTTATTCTATATCTTATTTTATTTTATATTTTTAACCTTATTTTTTTTATTTTCACCTTATAGGGAACGAATACATATCGATTAGCTCAGTTTAGATCGCCGTCACCGCAGGATGACTTCACACCCTATTATCAAACGAAATCCGCCATAGAAAAGAAGACGGACGTCGTTCTAACACAATCGGTAAAATTCTATTAGTGGTGAAATCGTTGAGACCATGCTTTGCGTCTCTCTTAGCCAGTTTTCTAACTAACGCGTTCATTAGCGTTAGCTCGCCAACGGGAATGATCTGCGGAGCACAAATCGGCACTGATCCCAGTTATACTGAGGCTCTTGTCAAAATCACAACGTTTAACTTTTTATCAACTACCTATTCTTTTTTTCATGACAGGGTGGCATGTGAAATACAACCACAACCAGTGCTGAGATATTTGCGAAACTCGGAACCACAGGCCTACCTACGAACCCGTGGTTACTCCTTCCGAAGGCTTATTGTTATCAGTGGCTGTATTTCACATAACACCATGCCATGAAAAAATAATAAGCAATAAATAAAAAATCAGACATTGTGATTTTAATTGCAGTTTCAGCTTTGTAGTCCCAATGCCGATTTGTACTCTCTAGACCATTCCCGTTGACGGGTGGTTCCTGATGGCACCGCTAAGGTTAAAAAAATTGACTACGAAAAAGGCAAAATGTGGGCGGAGGTGGTTCAGTGAGTAACACGTGAGCCCCGGAAGGGCTAGTCGCGAGTTCATAGCTGGCTTAGGGTTCCGAGTTTTGAAAATATTTCACCATCACTGTAGTTGTATTTCATGTGTAAAGTTGTTCCCACAGTTGAAAATTAGGTTATTTAGGTCCAGTAGTAAAATTATTGAGGTAATCTCGAAAATAAGCCCAGTGAATTCTGTATATTAGCTTATAGACGATATAAGCCAGCTCCTTACAGAGCAGTCAGCATCACCTACTGACCAACCACACCTCTGAAGAGATGTGGAAGGACGGTTTGTTTCACTAGAAGACAGGCGGTGAATCATCACATTCGTGTTCTGCCATGCTAACAGTGGTTATCGTGATAGCCAAATTGTCACATTTAAGTCATCAAAATGAAAAATTTTTATAAATAGTGTTATGGACGCTAAAGCATTCAACGTCAACCTGTTTCTTAGTGATGCACGATGCATTTGACTCCATTGGTATCATCGTAAATGTGATTGAATGCATATCTAGTCCATATAGCAGTTTTCCGTGGCCAGCTGATATATTATTTCAGATTGTATCCCCTCCAAAAGTCTGTTACCAATCTTTTGGCCTAGGATGGACAGGAAGGAGGCTTGGTTTGCCCAGGGTGCGGAACAAAACTAACGTCTTCCAGGTGTTATAGGGTAACTCTAACCACTGCCACAATCACTTTAATTGATGTCGTAGTAGTTTTTTTTATTACACCCTACCGTATTCAATGTAAAGTCTAAGTTTTCTCTGGTGCTCTCTACAACACCTTGTGATCTAAATGAAAACTAGAAATTAGGCACAAAAATGATTGTGGACAATCACTGTAGTTGTATTTCATGTGTAATGTTGTTCCCACAGTTGAAAATTAGGTTATTTAGGTCCAGTAGTAAAATTATTGAGGTAATCTCGAAAATAAGCCCAGTGAATTCTGTATATTAGCTTATAGACGATATAAGCCAGCTCCTTACAGAGCAGTCAGCATCACCTACTGACCAACCACACCTCTGAAGAGATGTGGAAGGACGGTTTGTTTCACTAGAAGACAGGCGGTGAATCATCACATTCGTGTTCTGCCATGCTAACAGTGGTTATCGTGATAGCCAAATTGTCACATTTAAGTCATCAAAATGAAAAATTTTTATAAATAGTGTTATGGACGCTAAAGCATTCAACGTCAACCTGTTTCTTAGTGATGCACGATGCATTTGACTCCATTGGTATCATCGTAAATGTGATTGAATGCATATCTAGTCCATATAGCAGTTTTCCGTGGCCAGCTGATATATTATTTCAGATTGTATCCCCTCCAAAAGTCTGTTACCAATCTTTTGGCCTAGGATGGACAGGAAGGAGGCTTGGTTTGCCCAGGGTGCGGAACAAAACTAACGTCTTCCAGGTGTTATAGGGTAACTCTAACCACTGCCACAATCACTTTAATTGATGTCGTAGTAGTTTTTTTTATTACACCCTACCGTATTCAATGTAAAGTCTAAGTTTTCTCTGGTGCTCTCTACAACACCTTGTGATCTAAATGAAAACTAGAAATTAGGCACAAAAATGATTGTGGACTTCCTTGATGTTGATCATCAACTTGTTTGTTCTGTTATTTGATATGATGGAAGCACTTTCAAAGCGGCGGCCTGCCGTCTTAATCTTCAGATTTTCAGTTTGCATTTTTTCTTTTTTTCATTCATTCAAGCTTCCGAACAGTTTTTTGTCAGCTTTATAGTCCCTATCAAAAACATTTATGGGTAGGCCAACTGAGTACTAAATAAGCAAATATGAAAAACGCTGACTTTTATCAAAGATTTTTTTGTCGGTATTGTTCGTTGGTGTTTATAGTTTGCGAAAAAATCCCCTTTCATGATACTGTTCGGAGTTCAAACAGCGAAGAAGAGAGTCGGTTGGTAGAGGTATGATGTTAGTAGCATGATCTTGCGAAAAAATCCCCTTTCATGATACTGTTCGGAGTTCAAACAGTGAAGAAGAGAGTCGGTTGGTAGAGGTATGATGTTAGTAGCATGATGAATCACGTTTCATGTATTGAGCAAAATAGTTGAGAAAATTGTGCATTGGTGGATGATCGATCTTTTTAAGATCTATTGATCACTTATCGATCGTTTTTCATTATTCTAGTATGTGCCAACGACAGTCGTGACCCTAACGAACACCCAATTGCTGTCCAACGACGGTGATATAATTCGGATGAAGACGATTCGTAATCGTGTGAAACCAATGAGCGATGTGGTAAGCGCATGAGAGAAATCATTTTCTATTTAAAAGGCTTTTTTGAGGTACAGCATTGTAAGTGGTTAAAGAAAACTTCAAGTAATATCATTTTCAACTCATTTTTCCTTACTATTTTCTTCTCATGGCTGCTTCTCACGACATACGGGCACCAGCACCTCCTTTAATCTTCAATCCTCTTCCATAGTGATGATCGAAATCGTCCATGAGTTCAGTTGTCTTCCCTCCACATTAAAATCGTTTATGTCAGAACCCTGAGATAGCAGAGCTAAGGCGTTCCAAACCTTCACCTAAGACACTCACCTGCTCTCCTGGATTGGGTGAAGATTTTACTGCCTTGTGACTAGGATTCTCCCAGCACGAAAGCGACTCCTTTGCTGGCGTTGCTTCCTGTTATTAGTCCACTAGCCGATAAGCGATTTTATAAAAAGTCGGATTATAATCTTTGGTTCAGTAATAATCCGCTGTCATACCTTCATCCACTGGTGCTTAGGTGCACCAGCTCTCTTGCTGAACTTTTTGTAATCTTTCGATGGCTTATCCAGTATGTATTTTCCAAAGAGCATTGTCCAGCAAAATATCTGCTCCGGCTTCATAAATGTAAAAAACTTTTTCGGTTCATACATGTTTTATACAAATACTCTTTGCATATCCTGCAAAACTACCTAACGCTAACCGGAATGTGCTTTGATGGTGGACGAGCTTTCTTATCATTAACAAGAGTCAGGTGTGTTTCAAATGAATGGAGACGTACGCGTAGGGCATGAAAAACACATCAACTGTCGGTGGGGAATAAAAAACGAACTTTAGAGCGAAAATACAACAGAGAGGGCTGACGATTTGCTAGGGGAACATTGGTCAAGATTGGTGATAAGTGATTCACCGCGACAGGGAGCGAAACTTAGTCGGCACTCATGTATTAAGGACGGCGTACAAATAATAATTGTTGAAAATATTATACGTATTATACTACTAGAATAGTTGGATGATCAGTTTGACAAAGAATCGTTTGGCTTCAGCATAATGTTCATTTGACAGATGTATGATTGTATGTGCAGGTTTTTCCCGTGCGGATTGTAGAAAAAAATTGGCTCTCCCATCCGGCACTTCTCACTCTCTGGGTATCTTCCATAATGGGGCAATGGTTCTTAGCACTGGTTCACTGTTAGCTGCATTTTTGAATTAAAATATCGAACTCACTTTAAGAATAGGTGACCCTGTCGTGGGCAAAAAACACCTTGCTCTACATCACAAACCCATTCGCTAAGGTAACAATGTAACGTGGTGGAGCTCTAAGGGAGAGAATACTGAGATGATGAAAGAAACTGATTTAAGCTGTATCAAGATACAAACTATCAATGATTATGAGGATATTGACCAGAAACCTAATACTTCAAGGAGGATGATGACGACGATCTGGTTGACATTGACAGTGATACACCACCACGTGTCTACATCACGAAGATACTTTCGAAAGGAGAAGAGGTTGTTGCATTGACTACAACTATAATTATCTATTCCTTGTTTATAATTATTATTTACACATTGCTTATTTGATGTAGCTACTAAAGCCACAAGAGCACGTGTGGCGCAGTGGTCGGAGGCGCCCGGCAACATACACGTGGAATCAATCCCTACGCTAATAGCATACCAAGCCTTCCATCCCTCCGGGCTCGTTGACAAATTGATACCAGACTTCTTTGGGAGGTTAGCACAAGCTCAATACACCAGTAGGCCACTGCGAGTCATTGTAAAGACCAGGTATGCAGTCAATCACCTCCAACGAAACTTAATGAAGTGGAATATATGGCGTATCCCTAAAGGGGATTGATCAACACCGAAAGCTTTGTCCTTTACTAAAGCCACAAAGGGTCCCTGTATCAGAATGCTGATTACTATTGGAATTATTGTCACTGTTAAAAAATTGCTCATCTCAAAGTACAATGAAATGTATTTTTTTAATAGGCAAACAACTATTGTTTTCTAATTTTTTTTATTAATTGATTAATTTTTAATTTTCTATTTTCAGCGATATTTTTTTGGTTTGGTTGATCCAGTCCCATGAGTGAATTGTCGTTTTCTTCCCCTCTATATCAAACCGAGTCTTTCAGACCAATGGGAGTGAGAAACAACAAACAAGAAAGCCAAAGAAACAAAAAAGTAAACAGAAGAAAAAGAAGAAACTCGACAGACAAACGACGGCAGTTCCTTCAACAGAAAATGGATCCACTAAAAAACGAAGAGGAAAAGGTCTCAAAAGAAAACACATTAAGGCCAATTTAGAAAGAAATCGCACAGGTACTAAGAAACCTTTTTACCTTACTGTAAGTTTGAACAAAAAAGGTTCCCAATTTCACCGAATCCAATTGTTTATAAAAATTTTCTGCAGTAGAATATATACAAAGGCAAAATACGAAAAAAGACACAACAAAGAATATACAGTCAAGTACATATATGGAATTTCCCCAGACACTGGTGAACAAACGAAATCCCCGCGACATCTCTTGACCTCTCTCGGTCTACCTCATCACACAACTCCACGACCTCATCAGAGTAGCTTTCTGCACGGAGTGATTGATCCGAAAGACTCGAGTTTCACTAATAAAGGTTAGTTAATTGTATTTTCATGTAAGTGTCTTCAGATTAGGAGAACAAGATGCTTTGGCGTTGATGTGGATTTCTTGGAAGTACTCACTTAGGGTCGTAGCTTCATTGAGACAAAAAAAAAAGTATAATGGTTTATCTGACAGTTGAAAACCATGAGTTATTCATACCAATAAGACAAAGCATACTAGTTACTTAGTATTTATCACCAACACCTCCGTTCGAACACATCCATTCTTCATGTGTGACATGGTAGAATTTTTGCGCTATGTTTTTCTCCTCGAATCCTATTACGGATTCTGACGATCGAATTTACAATCTTTCCAGTTCTTTTCGACAAGGCCAAAACTGTGGATCTCTTCTTTCACAAGGGATCCTTCTGGGATTATCAGGATTCAGGGGCCCTGACCATCTTTCTATTCTGCTTATGCAAAGTCGGAACACTAGGCGATAGCTCAGACTCTGGCGTTCTTGCCTTACTCATTGCGCACCAATGCTGTTGTACGCTCTCCAAGCAGTTCTTTTCTCTGGAGCAGGGTGGCTAATCCATGTTTCTTGATTAGTCAATATATAGATAGCATGAGTACTCTAAAAAAGTTTTTTCCATCAGCATAAACGAACATTGTTAACAAAGCCGTTGCTCATGGATATCGTCTTCTTTGTGTTCACAAGAAGACTTAAGTATTCATTCGCCGTTACTAGTTACCAACAAAGCGAGAATAGCAGCTGCCAGCCCTCATTCCATTTTCCAGGATAGCCCATTCTGGTTTTCACATATCGCTTCTAAAGTTCACCTGTGACCCGTCACCTGTTAGTTATCCTGTTGATTATCGAGTGACTCGAGTGGGCGCCGGTAAATCTTCCATTTTTCCCTGTCGCGTGCAGGAATAGTCCAGTAAGTTCGGGTCGCTCTAGGGACTTGTTGAGCGTCATATCTTTGTTCCAGGGTATTTGTGAAGAACTCCGACCTTCAGGTGGGCGGTTTTACTCCAGTACGTTTGACATCCAAAGGAACCCAGTCACTTGCAGTACTTGTCCATCGGTTGTCGTTCACACGCATTATGTGTCAGGCCCACCTTATATCTTCGACTATTTGACGTACAGAACGGCATCTTTGATTTTTGATCCTTGACGTAATTCGGAGCTTCGGATCCCCTTCCTCACTTCTCTGACACTGGATATTCCCAGTGTCGTCCCTTCGATTGCTCATTCAATAATGCTGAATAATTTTTCATCATGTTTACGCAGCAACCAAATATCTGAAGCATGCGTTAACGCAAGAAATGCCGTTGAGTCGAAAAGGTGGGCACCAAGTGGGATGTTCTTTGCTTTCCTCATTACATCTTTGATAATCTGGAAAGCTTCCTGAATTCCTCTCCTCTTCCTGCTCAACTCTGGAGCTAAATAGTTTACTATACCCACTTCATCAACCAGATAGACGTAGCTGGAGCATTCGGAAAACCTTGTTCCTTTGAGCCTGAGTGGCGCATATCAACCAGTTCCTCATGCTCATTGTTTCTGTGAGATTTACTCGAAGATCAATCTTTCCACGGACGTTACCAAAGTCGGCAAGCATTCATTTCGCCTGACTAGTGCTTGGCGTTATATAAATGACGTCATCAGCAAAGCGAAGGTGGCGTAACCCCCAATCATTCACTCCCATGTTGTCCCATTCTAATGTTCGCATGGCGTTCTCAAGAGTGGCGATAGATAATTTTGGCGAGATACCATTGCCTTGCCTAACCCCTCTTTTGACGTCGATATTAATATCGTCGTAGAATGGTGATATCGTGGTTGTGAAATTTTTATATAGCTCACGAAGAATCGTTATATACTGAGTAGGGATTCCTTGACTACCAAGGGCTTCCATGACTGCTTCTATCTCAGTTGAGTCAATGGCCTTCTTTAAATCGACGAAAATGAGACAGAGTGGTCTTTTGTTGTCTCGCAATACTTCAGTGAGTTTCGTGTAGATATGGTCCATTTTACTGAATTCTTTTCTGAACTCTGCTTGCTCGCATGGTTGTCCTTCGTCCAATGTTCTGTCAATCCTGTTTATGATAGCTCGAGTGAAAAGTTTGTAAGCTACAAACAGCAAGCAGATTGGGCGATAGTTGTGGAGGGCACCCTTTTTGAAAAATAGCACGGTCTTGTTGGTCTTCCATTGAGTAGAGACCTTGCATGTAACGCGTGAACAGCCGAGCCAGTGTGTTCACGAGGACTGGTGGATGGTTGTTCAGGTGTTCAGATCTTATCCTGTCCGGACCTGGTGCTGATCGATTTCTCACAGAACCAATAGCATGTTGGACTTCGGAAGGGAGAACCGGTGGTAAAATATACCCATCGTCTTTTATTTCATATGACGAAAGTTGGACGTGGTTGTCGAAAAGATCTGAATAGCATTTGAGAATGATTTTCTCCACTGCCTTTTTGGATGCAGTAGCTGTTCCGTCTGGGCGTCAGAGTGTGCAATCATTTCGGTCTCGTAGTCGGCGAAGCTTCGGCTGGGTTTGTGAATAATTTTCCGAGCCTATGCAGCTTCGACTATTACTGCTGCTCTTTTCTTTAAGATCTTCTTTTATCGTTTGTCTGCATTGTTTTGCAAGATCGGACGTTAGATCACGTTTGCCTGCAGCTCGTTCGATTCCACGCTGGCGCTTCAGCTTGAGTGTTTCTGGAGACAGTCGTCGTGACCTTCGAATTCTCAGCTTTCATAGCGCTAACGTGAACATGCTGAATGAGCCGATTGTAGTCTCTTAAAGAACTGAATTAATGACAGTTTGCAGTGGTTTTGAGACTTCGTTTCTTCAATTGCGCGGCTTTTTCTCCTTTCCGCTAGAAATCAAATAGTGCACGGGGAAGGCTATGAGCGAAGCAATAGCATGTTGGACTTCGGAAGGGAGAACCGGTGGTAAAATATACCCATCGTCTTTTATTTCATATGACGAAAGTTGGACGTGGTTGTCGAAAAGATCTGAATAGCATTTGAGAATGATTTTCTCCACTGCCTTTTTGGATGCAGTAGCTGTTCCGTCTGGGCGTCAGAGTGTGCAATCATTTCGGTCTCGTAGTCGGCGAAGCTTCGGCTGGGTTTGTGAATAATTTTCCGAGCCTATGCAGCTTCGACTATTACTGCTGCTCTTTTCTTTAAGATCTTCTTTTATCGTTTGTCTGCATTGTTTTGCAAGATCGGACGTTAGATCACGTTTGCCTGCAGCTCGTTCGATTCCACGCTGGCGCTTCAGCTTGAGTGTTTCTGGAGACAGTCGTCGTGACCTTCGAATTCTCAGCTTTCATAGCGCTAACGTGAACATGCTGAATGAGCCGATTGTAGTCTCTTAAAGAACTGAATTAATGACAGTTTGCAGTGGTTTTGAGACTTCGTTTCTTCAATTGCGCGGCTTTTTCTCCTTTCCGCTAGAAATCAAATAGTGCACGGGGAAGGCTATGAGCTGATCTCATGTTGAATTTTGATACAACAGCAATATCGGTTAGGCAAACCTCTGATTTACTATTACGTGGTGTAATTTGATGTGGTGCACTCCATTTCCAGCGTTGCTGGCGGAGTTTCTGGAATTCTGAGTTACCATGAAAGATCTTGACCGTTGTAATAAATTCGGATAGCCGCTGATCCTGGTCGTTCCATTCTAATCCGTTCGTCCCAATGTGACTTTCTTCAGACTTTCTTCTGGATCCAATATTATTAGCTTTAAAATCTCTAATGGTAGACTTAAAGAATATGTGGTCTTCTCTGGAGAATATTTGCAAATTCATATAGATTCACATTCGGACGCTTGACTTCGTCTTCGGCATACTGGATGTCATTGCGTAAACGGCGAAGATTTGCAAAGCCGGTATTGATCCACATCTTTTCAACCATAAACGTCCCGTTCGGGTTGGTGTTTGTTCGAATGAATCGATGTTCATGGGAAAACTCCGGTTGACGAGAGCGCCGACGCCGCCAACTCCTCTATTCACGCATGTTCCGAAGAGCAGTTGTTCTTCGGTGTCAGAGACGGTGTCTTCTGGTCTTCGCCAGTGCAGTGACGTCGTGTCTTAGCCTACTAGCCTACATAACGAACTATTGTATCGAGGACTCAGATCCAAGTGCGCGTTCACTGTAAGCACAAATCGTCACCTTAGTTTTTTGCGATTTAGAGAGCCTAGAATGGTCCTGAGATTTTAGCAGCCTCTCCGTATTCTTCCTACCCAACGCTGCGAAATTGGGGGCTTTTTCGGGGTCAGGGGAATGAGGCCGGTTTTTTTTTTTGCTGTGCTCAGCATTTTGATACCCACGTATAGCTTGCCGGGCCCTGAACGTGGGGGCTGGGTTTATTTACGGGTAGCTTGCCAGGCGCTCCCAGAATGGACATGGAGTTTATTTGTTGGAGGCGACTCCTAACCGCCTCCCATATACTTCCCTGTCACTTGATTGCAGGCTTTTAGCCAAATTGACTCGTAGAATACAATCCGCATAAGCGAGAACTCACTCACACACGCAGGCATGAATACGTTATTGTCACGGTGATGAAATGGAGCGAGGGAGTTTGTTCAGGTGATGTTCCGTTGTTGAACCTGGTTTTTCACTATCCCGTTCATTCATTTTAGTGGGTTGAAGAACTCGGGTTTTTAAGACACTATCGATACCTGTAGCTAGTCAAAAGCTGGTCAAAATAAGAGTGTGGCCAGAAGTGTAATTTTCTGTACTTGATGGCCTACAAAATACGTTTTTCGCCGGAAAAACTTGTCGGCTAGCAATTTGAAAAACAAAAAGGAAAAAGGGTAATATTAGTCGCTTATTTGAAAAACCAACTCCTTTTTAACCTCGGTGTGACTAACCAGCTAGTCCAGTCTAGTCTTCCACGCCATGGTTGTTGTATGGAATGTGTTAATATTAGAAAAAATATCGAAATAGACTTGTCATAAGGTACTAAATACTTCCAAGTGCTGACAGCAATATGTTTGCATAATGGACCGCAGTAATAAACAGTAGAATAATAGGATACCTGTCATTCGTACTCAGAAAACGATAGAGCAAAGTCTCTTCTGTAATCCCGTTATATCTAGAACCCCTAGGGCTCTCTAGATATTGAAAAATTGCTTTTTATTATCAAAAAACTGGAGAGTCCGCAGCCGACTAAAAGTGCTGGTGTCAAAAATGGGAAACGATTCAGCTAAAATGCAAAGGGGTTTTTAATCTCGTTTCTTTATTAATTGCAAGAAAATCGCTCGTGATTTTTTCCTTTCCAGGTCAAATACGTGGCTATCAAATGCATATCGCCTCTCGGAAACCCACTGTGAGTTCACTGAAGTAGTCAACAGCAGAAAACATAATGCTCGCTAACGTTTTTGACGACCGTATTTCAATGCAGTTTAAACACATTGCAAATAACTTTCAATTCATTCATTACCTGTCTAAGTTCTTAGTTCGGTATAATCGATGAATTTCTGGTGAATCTGTTGCCAGGCGGAAATTGGTTCTCAATTCAACACCCGATGACGGTCATTGCCTATATTTTGTACACTTGCAAGGAAATGATTTATTCTAAGAGAATAGGGACAATAGGAACAGAATTACGGTCCAAAATTTGTCCTCATAGAAAGGACTGCTTACAACAGAACAGCACTGTCATTTAAAACTTATGAATGATGGCTTCATACATTTTCCAGGTGTTTTGCATCTCAAAATTGGGTCGTTAGATAATCTTAATCTTTTTATTCACTGCCTATTCTTTTTAATGGAAGGGTATGTTGCGAAATATAGCTTCTATGGTGCTGTGATATTTACAAAACTCCGGACCGCAGATGTCTGCGGTGGGGAACGCACACGCTGTTACCCTTTCCGGGGGCTAACGCTCTTACTACCACACCATGCGGGTCATTCGTTTCGGCTGTCTCTCAGCTAGTTCTATCGATCTTTGCCATCACCAGTCACCCATCGGTGGGAATGATCTAGAGAGTCTAAATCGACAATGAACCCAGTTAAGCTGGGACTGTAGTTAAAATCAGCACCATAGAAGTTATATTTCGTATTATACCCTACCATTAAAAAGAATAGGCAATAAATAAAGAGGTTAAGGTTGTGATTATAACTAAAGCCTCAGCTTAACTGGGTTCATTGCCGATTTAGGCTCCCCAGATCATTCCCACCGACGGGTGACTGGTGATGGCAAAGATCGATAGAACTGGCTGAGAGACAAGCGAAATGAATGACCCACATGGTGTGGTAGTAAGAGCGTTAGCCCCCGGAAAGGGTAACAGCGTGTGCGTTCCCCAACGCAGACATCTGCGGTCCGGAGTTTTGCAAACATCTCAGCACCATAGAAGATCCTTAGATAATTTTTTGAAGAAAAAATGTGAGAAAAAGCGCTTAAACAATGAGCGGTGCAGATATTTGTGACTCATTCATAGGAAAAACTCCTAGTAAAAGTTTTCATTGACGATCAATTCATACAGCTTGCACTTGCCGACGCTAAAATACTTCCATTTAATTGCTAAATGCTGCTTGATTGTTAATATTGTTAGTTACTAAATTTTATCCTTAGCCAAGCACCCGACTGTCCGAAGAGACGCGTCTGTTGTGGGAAATGGATGAACTGAATTACACCACACATATGACAGCTCTAAAATCCACTATGATGACAGAATTGGAACGAAAACATAGTGAGGTGAATAAGTATGTCCATGGTGTGGCTCTGCCGCTTAAAAAAAAGTTGACATTGTGTTCCAACTTTAGCAGGTTCGTCATATTCAGGATGCGGCTGCCATCTCTGTTGCTCATTTTGTGATGCCATCGACGAAGCAACAGTCCACGACGGAAACCCCACGGAACAGCTTCTACGCCTCCCATACGTTGTTAACGTGGAGACTGACACCCATGTCTTCAACTGCCGCCACTACCTCAACTAAGATGTCGAATGCGAAAAGACCTTGGGTGCCGAAAGGAGTTCAAACCGAGGCAGAGAAACGTCTAGAAAATGGAAAAATTCCAATGGAGCAAACGTATGATAGGATTATTACACTCGAACAGTTGAACAACTTGCAGCCGACGCAAGCAGTGATGTTACACCAAGTACGTTTTATCGGTAACGTTATTAAAGCCCACATCAGCAAATAATCTCATAAAAGACTATCGTTTTTCTCCCTGCAGTTTATGAACTTGTTGGCACAATGAACATGGTTAAATTTATATTGCTTGGAGCGGGCCATATGAAAGAACGATGATTTCTCGTAGTTGAGTTTGCCTATCAGTTCCGTGAGCTCAGGAAAATATCTAGCTCTTTTGGATTACCCCACCACCTGACATATGACTGGCTCACTAACCATTAGAACATTGTTTCGAATATCACCAAAATAATTTTCTGAGGATTAAATTGGAAAGTTAAAAATGACATCAGTTCGAAACAATGAGTCTCATTTATAAGTAAGGCAAAAATTATCAGTGATGCGTGGGGCATTTCATTATTGTAGGCTCAGACCACACCACGTCCTCGTCCAGTCAAGCACGGGTTTGATCGGAGTCGAGACGAAGGGATCGATGCAGGTGTGCTCAGTTATCCACCGGAGAAGGCTGAGAAAGAAGTGAAGTACACGCATACTACCAATGATTTCCTGGTGAGTGAAAGATTGTGGTTGACTGGTAGGTGGTTTAAAAACAGTCTTTGTTCCGGAATTTTATCAAAATCTTTAAGAACATGCATTGCACCAAATACTTGGTCACCTGCCGTGCCTTCTGCCTTAAATTAATTTTGTACCTCAACGAAACCACTGACGTCCTAACGGGGTACATCCTAATCGTGGCTGAGAGTGTTCCTGGCTGTCCGGATGCGATATACATCGGGGGATTCATCCACCAGCAGGGTTTCCCAAGCTGAGAAGGAGTCTGGCGTTTCTATCAGGAAGCCCAGCTAAGGGTATACCAATACCAAGATCAACCATCGTCCTGGTATCAAACTAGTCACGTGGTGGAAAATCTCCCTCTGATCCACAAGGTGGTGATTACCAGAGGCAGACTTTGGCTGGCTAACCTCGGGACTCCAGTGAAACGCATTAGCTAAATCAGCAGGACACCGAAAAATGGAGATTATGCTGGGGTCCGCACAATTAGTGAGGACGAGTTGTCAAAGTATCCATAGTACCATCGAGGAAGTAGCGGAGTGCTTAAAGACGATGTTCATCAAAAGTAAATACTAGTAAGTAGGTGGTTTTACCCTCTCCATAACATTTTCCTCCAATCCACGTGGAAACGCCTTTGCTAAAGTACCTCTATGACTGCAAGGAGAATTACTCGACCAGCATTCTACAACATTCGTAAAGAAGGCGAAATCCTCAAGCGGTAGCTGAAATAACACGCGAAATATTCGAAGAGCAATGTGGACGATGAATGCAAGTAAAACGAGTTGAATTCAAGAAAGACTAAATTCCGCACAGCAGATGTGAGACGGGTCATGTAGAAGAAATACCAGCTAAGATCTCGTACAGTTATGTAGCAACAATAGCAGACGATAGCTTTATGGACCGTTAGCATTATACCCAATCCTAAAGCAAATTCCCTATTCCATTACCAATTTCGCAAAAACTGAGAACTACAAACTACTCCGTAATCCCAACTGATCATTCTGCGATGTGCATAACGATAAAAGCATTATTGACAAGATACAGAATTAGATCTATGACAAAGGGTGCATGTAAAACAGTGGTTTTGAGGGACTTTTTGGTTTCATTCCGAGACCTTGTCAAATGAGGCACTCCATTTCCACGGGGTCCTCAAATTGCTACCAGACTCGGCAAATTTGTATAAAACTTGTTTGGAAGAATAAGAAAACTGGAATGACGCATCGGTATGCATTTTATAACCTCCACGATAGTTAACACTCTGACAACAAGTTACAAGTATAGGTACCTTATTTGGCGGGAGTGGGCGGTAAGACACTTATAGGTCTCATTTTCTTTCTAGTCGTTTATTTTAACTTATATAGTTATTTTCCCATGCTTTTCGCTGTCAAGTGATAGCTTGTAGAACGAAGATGTCCTGTTGGACCTTGGCCAGAAAAAGTTCTGTCCTGCAATTATATTTGCACAAGAAATTTGTAAATTTTAACACTACAAATACTATATTATATGTATACATAGTATCTGTATGCTATAAATGTACAAAATCATAATTCTAATTGCTGAAGCGAACGATAATTATTGTATAGACTGTGCGGGCATGAAAAACACCAAAATAGGGACCCATAAGTTGAGAAATACCTCCAGACGCTGGTCGTAATGCGTTTGTATAATGGACCATAGTACCATATAATAAATAGTAATAAAAATGTCATTCATATCCATAGAAGCCACGGGTCTCTACGACAGAAGGACCTCATGCCGGTTAGTCGCGAGGCAACGTGGCCCATCGCATATGGCGAATAAGAGGGTTAATCATGGACAGTAAGCGACCTTATGCTTTCCTGAGATGGAGGTGGATCCACCGGATAGATTCCGTATTTCTGCTCTGTCAGCTTCGCACCTTCTGTATCTACGAGGAAGTATTCCTACATGAAAGCGTAGGTGTGCTCTCTTTAATATGGATTGTATTCTATGTGTCATTTCCGCCAAAAGCCTGCAATCAAATGACAGAGAAATATATGGGTAGGGTTAGAAATCGCCTTGAACAAATGGGCTCTTCCTTCTAATCTGCGACAGATTGGCAAGCTACCTATGAGTATATCACGCCCTCGGTTCTGAGCTCGGCAAGTTATAGGTGGGTATCAAACGCTAAACACTGCAAAATTCACGAGCCTTATTCCCCTGACTCCGAAAGAGCATCCGATAAGGTAGCATTGGGTAGGACGAATACGGAAATACTGCTAGAATATCAGGGTCATTTTAGGTTCTCTAAAACGCAAAAGACTGTGGTGACGATTCGTGCCTACAATGAACATATAATTGCATCTGAGTCCTCGATAGACTTGATCATGCAGACTATAAGGAGAAGTCAGGACATTACCTCACTGGCTGATACGAGAAGACGCCATTTATGTTACTGGAGAAGAATTGTTATTCGGAACATGCGATAGTAGACGAATCTGTGGCGTCGACGTTCTCGCTAAAAGGAGTTCGACCGTGAACATTAATTCATTCGAACAACTAACACCTCGGACCGGACTTTTGCAGCTGAGAAGATGTGGTTCAATACCGCATTAGAAAATCTATGCCGTTTACACACCGTCATCAAGATATGACGAAAACGAAATCGAGCGATATATATGGATTTGCAGATGCTCTACAGAAAAGACCATGCATTCTTTAACGACCTTAATCATTGGAATTATCAATGCAAAGATTGGACACAAATGAGCATTTGAAAGACTCCATATTGAGGCTAACGAATTAGACTGGAACGTGCAGGGTGTGTGGCCTTCCGACTTCGTCATGATGACCAAGACCATTGATGGTAACTCGCAATTCCAAAAGCGCTACTCCGAACGCTGGAGGTGGGTGTTTCCGAACGGTGAATACTATAACGAAGTAGACGACATCGTAGCAAATCGAATGTTTTGGCCAACTGATGCCGCTGTTTTTCCAAAATTCTACATAGGATCAGATATCACTTCTTTCATTCAAAATTTCACTTTTAGCAGAAAGGAGATAAGGCCGTTAAATTCAAAAAATGAACTCCTAAAACCACTATAAATTAGGACTTAGTTCATTAGTCGGCTGTTGGAAAGATGCCGTTTACGAAAACATCGACAAGGAATAAGAAAGGCTCATTCAACATCTTTATGTTGGCGCTGTGAAAGCTGAGAGCTTGAAAGTCAGCAAGACACGTCTGTTTCCACAAACATTTGAGCTGATAAGCCAGCTTGGAATCGCACGAGCTATAAGAAGGTGCGAACTCACCTCCGACCTTGCAAAACAATGTAAAGAGGCCATAGAAGAAGATCATAAAGAGAGAACAGTAAGAGATGTGGTCGAAGCTGCAGAGAGCGGAAAAAGCATTCGCAATCTTCCTGCTTTAACATATGGGTAAGAAACTTGGTAAAACTTGTTAGGTAACCAGGATGAAAGGTTAGTTAGCGTTATTGAAGGCGCAGTCGAAGGGACGATGCTAGGAGTATCCGGCATCACGTAAGTGAGGGAAGAGATCCCAATCGGCGATCAAAATTCAAAGACGCCGTTTTATACGCCAAACTGTTGAAGATAAGGTGGGTCGGGCACGTAAAGCATGTGAACAATAACCGATAAAGAAGAGCCGTTAGTGAGTGATTCCTCGGATTTTAAACGCATAGCAGAAGGAATACCTACCCTATCGTCAGAGTCCTCACGAAACTGTAGAAAATATGGTGCTCAACAAGTCCTTGGGACAAGCAGAACCCGCTGAGCTGCTATTCTACGCAACAGAAAGGAAGTGGAAGATTTACTGACTCTCGCTCGAGTTGCTCGGCGATGAACGGGGCTGCCTATGATGCTGGTAGTATCCTTAGAACAATAAACTAAAAACTTTTCTAATCATTTCACGTGTACAACCCACGATGTCCTCTTGAACACTTGCACACCTGGACGGCCAGTCTTCACTAGTTGTGAGATCTTCAGAATAACTCCATTTTTTGGGGACATGCTGGTTTATCCATTGTTGTTTCTTGTAATCCCGAGGTCAGCCTGACCAAAGCCTGCCCCAGGTCGCCACCACCGCAGGCACTCGCAGCCCTTGTGGATCAGAGGAAGGTTTCCTACCAGCACCAGGACGGTGGTGGACTCCTGGTAATGGTTTGCTCTTAGCTGGGCTTCTTGATGGATACGCCAGGCTCCTTCTCAACTTGGGAGGCCCTGCCGGAGGATGAATCCCACAGCTGTACATCGCAGTCCGACACGAAGAAATGCCTCCCAGCCACAATGAGACAGTAAGCGGTTGGGAGAGATGTCCTCTAGTTATCAAAAAATTATTATTTATTTTCAAAACACTAGCAAGACCATGGAGGCTGAAGAATAGGGCGTCGCCCATTCCACAATTAATCCTAGATTAGGTGTAATGGTGAAAGTGTCAACGTAGAAGAATGCATAATACCTTTCTCAGAGATTGATAAACGTTTGACGCTTTGTGCTTCAAACTTTTATCCATAATTTTTCTGCTTGTGAATGGTTTCAAGCCGATTATTGTGTGGGTACATAGTACAACTTCAAGTGGAAGCTAAGGAGCTCAACGCGGAGAAGAATCCACTTTCTACTTGTCCTGAGACCCAGTTGGCTATAAGGGATAAAGCGCACTGTATCTTTCGTCCTATCTTTCGACATAGCAAGAAGAATGCGAGCAAATAGTTTTTGATTTGGGAAATAAGTATGTACATGGCAGCCAATTCAAGACCTTTTCAGTGGGTGTACCATCTACTCCAAAAGGACACAAACTCAAGCTACAGAGTATTCTTATATTATTTGTATGACTCGTATTAACATACCGCACAAGTCTCAATTCTTTAATTTGATTCTTCACCATGCATTCGTCAGTCATGAAGATCTCAGTGTTACAAACGAGTCCGACTATAATTCACGTTTTTTCTTCATGAATGTCGTTGAATGCTAATTGAATTTATCCTCTATGGAATTTCGCAATGGCTTTGCAAGAGCGTTCTCACTTCTCCGCCACAGACAGACTCCGGCTTTTGTGCATCGAAGAAAGCGTTTCTAACATAAGTCTGGTATCAACACAATAGAAGGGAGGAGTGAGTGGATTGGTTGTCCTAAGCTGTGTCGAACCAAAGGTAAAATAAAAGGATGAAGCTCTTATCGCTGATCAAACTTTGAGGCATGAATTATATACTTGACTTCATCAAGCATTGTTGGCAGTCATTGGGTCGTTAGAAGTCTATCTGGCCCACCGCTGACTCGCGGTAGCCTGCCGATATATCGAGCAGGTGCTGCTATCCTCCAAGACAAGTCTGGTACCAGTTTGCGGACCCCGAAGGTATGAAAGGCTTAGTGGGCCTGAGGCTCAGGATTGAACCCATGTGTACTTCAAGACACCCCTAACCACTTATTTACAACCACCCTTGTATCTTCTATCAGTCCTCAAATATCTGGCCTCTGCAGTTCTAAAGTTGCTTGTGGACGCTGGACGGCATTTACAACTACTGTGCTTCTTGCATATTTTACTTTAACTTTTGGCACGAGTACTGTTGTCAAAAAAGTGGAATATTCTGCTCAAATAGGGTGCCTAAACTTTCTATGAGCATATCCATTGCAGAAACATCTGGCGACGTTCTCCACGTTGGCGACGTGTATCGCGCGAACAATATTCGATTTGTGGAGTGCTAGTCAGCTGCTGGCATTGTTTCAGTGCTTGATTGGGGTCTGTGCGGCTCGCCGTAGTCTATTCGTCTCTCATCTTGTCCTCGACATTCTTCTGCTGGTCATCGGTTTCATCTATACGTGAGTTACATTTCTTTTTCACTTTCTCTGAAAGGTCTCTTTTTGTATTGATGTGGAGAAGTTCTTTTTCAGATGTAGTGTTCACTTTCAGAATCACAATGATCATGTTCTCCATAGTTCTCTACCTACTCATCGGCGAAACGCCAAAGGAGGTTTTGTTCAACTGGATATTATTCGCGCTTCTTCTGGGTAGTTATTTTTTCTTCTCTTCTGAATTAATATTTGACAACTGCTACTTTCCTAAAACTTACAAATAACAGCAGGTCGTAGCTTTAAGAAAAATCATATCCGTTAAAAAAAAGTGTGGAGGAGAAGGTATGACATTACCACAAGTTGTGACGGTGTATCCAATCGCAGACGGGAGGTAAGGAACTATCTGAATTTCATATGTACTATTGTTAAAGAAGTATATGTGGGAGAATTCCCGCATCTCAGTTCCGTCTGTGTAGTTTCCTTCCTTGACGGTTAGAAAGGTTTTTTCTTAGAAGCACCTTCAAAATCTGTTTAAATTTCCAAACCGACCGTCATTTAACCTCGGTAGTGAAGTATTTCATTTAATATAATCTACTTTCATATAATATATTCCATACAAATATTTATCCTTCTCTATTTAAATATTTAAGAAAGATGTGCGAAATTCCCACTTTGCATCAGTGCTTCTATTGGATTCTTTCAAACAAGATTTCACAACTAAGGTCATTATGAAGTCGCCTTATGGCCATTAAGAAAAAGCTTCAATAGTGATATCTTCTTCTCCACAGAGTATTTCGATAGACATTTCTTCAAAACCCGTGCAAAAATGCTCAAGCGAAAATCGAAGCTCTACTAATTGGATGGTTGTTGTCTTTCAGAAAACAAAAATGTTCATAAGAATAGAAGAGCAATAAAAGAGCGAAATTTTATGAATAGGTACAATTAAGCATTATCTCCATCAAATAGAAGCACTATGACTTACACGTAACCTCCATTATAACAGCTGTCTAGTTGGTTCAACGAAATAAACTGACCTAAACTGTTTTTGGAATTCTTTCGTGTGGCTTTGAGTATTGCCATTGTGTTTTAGACTATGATGACCGTAGGTCATGATGTACGTAGTCCTTACGAAAAAAAAACCAGCACTTTGATTAAGAAAATGCTATAAGATATCAATGAGGACAACACTATGGTACCGCAGACGCGTCCTTTAATGCTTAAATCTTATTTCTTGCCTAAGTTACGGTCTCTCATTGTGCAAAGGACCGAATGACATCACGTTTTATTATGCAAAATTGTTCAAGTTCAGATGCATTTCTTTTGCTGTACGGGTGTCTCGTCATGATTTCACTTCGCTGTTGTGAACGGATTGTTCAGAGTCGACTGTCAATGAGAATGGAGAAGCAGTTATTTCAGGCTAAACCACAATCAGTTTGATAATTGCTAATCCTTTCCAACGGAATACTTCTGTAACTGAACTCAACATGCAAACTTTTCAGACAAATTTAGATCTCCAAGTGTCACTTATAATCTAGAAATGTTCCCAATGCTGAATACCCTGTTTAAAGTTCGACTTATAACCCGACCTATCTGCACGCATTCATGACAGGCAGATTGGATGGCACGAATTGACGCCAACTCAATTTCTTTCTAGTCGTTCACTTTGCTGCATAGGAATTTCTGCTTTACTTCTCACATTTGATGGGTACCTTGCGTAATGCTGACCAAAGTACAGATCAAAAAAGCAATTCAATCCGTTTAATAATCAAAGATTAACTTTTGAAGATGTTATAATGACGCCCGTCGACTAACTGCTCTTTATACCAATAGAGGAGCACAAAGACTGTTGCTAATGAGGAGAGTACATGAGACATGACATAGAAGTTTTCCTGAGGAGTTTATTATTTATTAAACAACGACTGTGAGGGGGAAGAAGAAAGCGAAAATATCAAAGATTAACTTTTGAAGATGTTATAATGACGCCCGTCGACTAACTGCTCTTTATACCAATAGAGGAGCACAAAGACTGTTGCTAATGAGGAGAGTACATGAGACATGAACGGAGTTCGATCCAGCGGCATGAGTTGAATTCAATTCATGACACGTGTAGCGAAAAATTAGGCGTCGATCAATTGCTGCAACCACACGAAATTACACGTTAGACCAAAAGGGCTGAATAGTTCTCCCATTAGTTTGAGATATAAGTGACCGACAAAAGTGGTGAATGCCGTTGGCTCTTGCTCGAAATTGCTCTGAAAAATGCAGAAAATGAATAACGGTATTGAAAAGTTTTCTAAAGATTTTGGAGACCTTTCCTAAACAAATTGTTGGAAATTTGAGGACAATATTTTCGATAGTATGGCAAAGTTGTCCAATATTATTTCATCCTGTCCATTCTAATCCCACGTTCTTGAACACTGAAAAGGGAGGTTGGCCCTTTCTAATCAAATTTTTTTGGGTACAATCTCTAAAGTATGTAGCTCGTGGAGATCTGCCTAAAGTTATCAGTCGATATGTTGGCGTGAACCATCTTAGATCTATTGTCACGATTAACTCCATCTTAATCGTTACTCCTACTATATCCGAGCCACATACCTTCGCCATTCCTGACCTCCACCTCACTGTAATTAGATTCTCTTCACTTCCTTCGGGTTCCTTACGTTATGTCATTAAACAGCACATTTTCTGCAAGTTGTAGATTCATTTAAAGCTTTGAGTGATTTTCCAATGTCCATAATTTATCACTTGTGAATGGAATAAATAAACAATTTCCAAATCATACCTGTCATAGAAAACAATCCATCTTTGTGACAAATATCTGATCCACAAAAGACTCTATGAATTATACGACTGCTTTTTATTTCTCTATAATTAACGCTAAAAAAACGGGCGCATGTGGCGCAATGGTTGGAGGCGCCACTGCGACACGCACGTCGAATCGATTCCTGCACCCATTGCTCACCAAGCCTTCCATCCCTCCGGGTCGGCAAATTAGTACCCGACTTGTCTGGGAGGATAGCAGCACTGGCTGGATACATCGGCAGGCCACCGCGAGTCATTATAAAGGCCAGATATGCATTCAGTCACCTCCAGCGATACTTAATGAAGTCGAATGCATGTCGCATCCCTCAGGGATTGATCAACGCCGAGAGCTTTAGAGCTTTTTTTAACGCTAAAAAGTTATCGAAATATAGACAAAGTGAAACAGCCATAATGATGCTGAGATATTTGCGGAACTGCGGTCCGCAGATGTCTGCGGTGGGGAACGAACGCACTGCTACTCTTTCCGGGAGCTAACGCGTTCACCACAACACCATGCTGGTCATTCCTTCCGACTATCTCTTAGCTAGTTCTATCGATCAGTGCCATCAGCAATCACCCGTCGACGGGGAACCCAAATGGTATGGAGTGGTAGTGAACGCGTTAGCCTCCGGAAAGGGTAGTAGCGCGTTCGTTCCCCATCGCAGACACCTGCGATCAGAAGGTCTACAAATATCTCAGCATTATTGTGGTTGTATCAAACATAATACCATGCCGTGAAAAATTTTGATAAGCAGTAAACAAAAATATACCAATAATTTGTAGAAGAAGAAACACCCATAAATACACACGTCAAAGGGTTGCAGAATTTGCAACTGAGCAAATTTTTGGTGTTGAGGGGTGCAGAAAGCTGTTCCTATTCCAGTGAAGTTAATCGGAAAGGAGAAAAAGAAGCTGTGAATCCATTTCAGCTTCAAAGAGTAAGCTAGATCAGTTGAATGGGGAAAGCCACACAACTTTCTACAACAGGAAAAAACAAAGAGAAACGAAGAAAAAACGATTAAGTAAACGGAGACAAGAACGGCACATCATGATTATATTTGTTTAACAGTTTGGTATTACACAGTGATAAATTCAGGCGGAATATCGTCGTTAGGTAAAGAATTGATTAACTAAAAAGAAAACGATAAAGTAAACAATGTAGCTTTGCTACACGATCCCTAACGATAAAAAATTTAGGACGATAGCATTGTTCGTGATGATCGAAGCTTAGATAGAACCGGATAAGCTTCTGGAGTGAAATAGATCTGGAAGATTTCTCTAGAACGATAGTCAATCTTCCTCTATCATGTTTGTCATCTGTAAATCTATTAATTGCCGGGTAAGGAGCCCCAACATCTTCGCGAATGCTTTAGCCCTACGGTCTTATTGAAACTAAATTTCTCAGAAACATGCGGTTTCAGGGTAACTACCGGAGTTTTCCTCAGTTTTCCTCTGGCATTAGTTTAATCCAAGCCGAACATGCGGATGGAAATGTTGGACTCAGTAGCAGCTCGAGTGATCTTTCTTGGATGAAAGGAGAAAACATGTCCTCTGCTCCAATTGTCCATAGCTGCTCAGGAATTGGATGAATTCGTAGAACACTTGGTTAATGTCGTTAATAATTTCTTCCTGGATTATTAAGCTAGCACGAGGTTGATAAAAATGTTTATTCGCCTAATGTTTCAATGTTTTTGTCTTTCTCAGAGCCGATGATCTGAGTCGGTGGTTCACAGTCGTTCGTGTTCTCGATGTTGGGCTTCCATCTTTGTGTCGAGTCGAATCTTCTTCGAAAATTAAGAAAGAAACTGATAATTTCGTTCATCGGACAGGAACGACTAGAAGAATTCCGGGTGTTGAGCTAATTCGTAGGGATTTTGGCAACACCAAAGTGCACTGAATTGGTGAACATGTATTTCAACCTATACCATCATAACCAGAGACAGCCACAACTGCTGGATAAAAGAGAATTATGTCCATTTTATTATAGTTTTATTATAGACAACCCACTCAACAATAACTGAACCCTCGAAATGCATAGCAATTCATTGGTATGAAGCCGCAGATCAGAAGAGTAACGGTGCGCACGCGAATGTCATCTTCTGACTGGGAACGGGGTGCCATCTCTGTTTTTTTTTCTTGTCTTCCTCTTATGATCTGAATATAAAGCCATTCAATTTCGATTCGTGATCTACTGTTATTTGGTATGAATTTCTTTTTCCTGCTATTCTTCTCACGACACCGAACACGACATCGATGAGTTCCCTAGCCTGTTGTTTTTGAGTTTCCTCTTCAATAGAATTAAATGATTACATAGGATAAGAGATATCCTAGGGATCAGTATCCCAAAAATTGATTGAGCCTCTTCCTGGATTCCTTTTCAGTGTTCCAGTATTTATTCCATAGTGGTTTTTAAAATAGTTTAATGACAAGATTTGCCAGAGTTTCTCTTTTATCATTGAAATACTCCATTAGATATATAAACCGTTAAATTTTTATTGCCTATGACAATATTTAACCTCTGTGTTTTGTATTAACGAGTCCCTTCTTCTAAATATTAGTGCGACCCGTATAGTTCAGAAGCCACCCTGGTCACGTACTGAGATGTTCACGTTTGACCCCTGTCGTCCGTGGTAGCGACGACGTGATGGGACGGGTCGAGTCCTTCCGATGACCTGCCTCATTCGATAATAAATCGACTGACCTCTTCGGTAGTTCAACAAGGATAATGAGACGAAGTACAGTCATAGCAGTAACTATTACGGCTATAATAGGGGTATCAGTAGCCTATGGTCTAACTACCTGCGGTATCTGAAAAACGCTCACGGATATCTGCTCCAAGCAATCTCCGACCACTACTGAAGAATCAGCTCAGATTATGCCATTTACTGGTGAACGCTTAGAAATAAAAGAAGGAAATTGAACGAGGATGACGTGTGAAACGGGGAAAACAAACTATGTAGCAGAAATGAAAGCAAGTGATGTTCAATTGCTTGTTACATGGTAAACTAACTAGATGTCCGTTCGTGAGTCGCACAAACTTTTCCTATCCAAGAGATATCCCGGTGGATCTGTAGAACTTATAGCAGACGAAAAAACGAAATCCATGACCTGGTCAAACCAAATACCCATGAACATGGTCGAGTTGTTCGAAAACTTTCATCTCTTCAGTGATGCTGAGAAATATTTATTTATGGTCTTGTAAACTGATCTGGGGCTCCCACTCGTAACACCACGGCTCTGAGGAGGGCGAAATCGCCGAAACGTCAGCCATCCACCACCACCAACAACAACAACGACAACGAAGACATATACCAACATCGCACTAGCTAAAGAAGATCACTTTATAAGATCACAAATAAATATATTAACTATGTATGTCGAGGTTTATAGAAAGTCGGTCTTTTGAGTAGTTAAGAGATGCTGAGATATTTGCAAAACTCCGGATCGCAGGTTTCTATGGTGGGGCACAAACGCGCTATTGTCCTTTCCGGGGGGTGACGCATTCATCACCGCACCATGCGGATCCTTCGTTTCGCCTGTTTGAGGGATGCACCTATCGATCTCTGCTATCAGCAATCACCCGCCAGCGGGGTTGATCTGGGGAGCACAAATCGGCAATGCACCCAGTTAAGCTGTGGTTTTGGTTATAATCACAATCTTAACCATTTTATCTCTCATTCTGAATTTGATGGATTTATTATAAATTTAAATGATGAAAACTAAAATCTACGGCTTGACTTAATCTGGCTCAATGAAATCACTTAGCGGTTTGATTGGTGGGCACTTTCTTACTCTCTATAGAGAGAAAGGATAAAGGGCGCTTGTGGCGCAGTGGTTGGAGACACCACTGCGATACACACGTGGAATCGATCCACACGCCCATGGCAAACCAAGTCTTCCATCCCTCCGGGATCGCCAAATTGGTACCAGACCCAAACTTGTCTGGGACGATAGCAACACTAGCTCGATACATCGGTACGCTACCGTGAGTCATTGCGAAGACCAGGATAAAGGATAAAGGATAAAGCTCTCGGCGTTTATCAATCCCTGAGGGATGCACCATGCATTCGACTCCATTAAGCATCGTTGGAGGTGATTGAATGCATATCTGACCATTACAATGAATCACGGTGGCCTGCCGATGTATCAAGCCATTGCTGCTATCCTCCCAGACAAGTCTGGTACCATTTGCCGACCCCGGAGGGATGGAAGGCTTGGTGGGCCATGGGCGCATTTCACGTGCGCGTCGCAGTGACGCCTCCAACCACTGCGCCACACGCGTCCTTTTTTGCAAAAAGGGCCAGATATGCATTCAGTCACCTCCAACGATGCTTAATGAAGTCGAATGCATGGCGCATCCCTCAGGGATTGATTAACGCCGAGAGCTTTATCCTTTATCCTTAAAGAGAAAAAACGTAGAACATCGTTCCAAATCGACAAGTTTTTTCATTCGGTCCATACTTAAGCCAGTGTCGTACCCTTCGGATTTCCTGTTTTTCATCGAAGTGCTTTACTTCTTCTTTCTCGTCTTGTTTACTTTTTAACGCAGTGGAATGATATAGGAAACGAAATCATTGTATTGTTAATGAACAAACACTTCATGCCTTATTCCTTGCATATGTCTTTCCTTTCATGATTTCTGCTAATTTTTGTGTCTACCACACATGGTTCTGAATCGTAACGAATTTGACACGATTCCTAGAGGTCGGTCAGTTCGTCCTTTTCGTTGAGGTCAACTCTTCTGGTGCTAACACTCTACACATCAGCTGCTTAATGACCACGCCCTTTATTGCGTAAGGGACGCAAACGCTGAGGGTCGCCGTCGTCGTCGTCGTCATCGCCGCATTCCTCAACTAACCTCCCATCCGACAGCATCATGCAACCTACTGAGGATTGTGAGCCGAATTCTGCTTTCCCACGAATTCATCAACCCACACCACCATTAACGTTGTCCGCCCCTTCATCATCTGCTAATCAACGAACGCTTTCGCTTCCTGGAATGGGAATTCAGAGGCAACTACCCACAACTGGAATGTATCCACCAGCTTTTCTTACTCAAATGTTTCAACCGTACTTCAACGGTATTTTCCCATCACCGGAGTTCGCCTTTCATCTTATGAATCAAAGGTCATCTACTCAAGCGAAATCATCTACTGCGGAATCTACTGCTGCAGCGAGTTTCTCCAAACCACTGACAATTCAGCACATAATAGAAGATCGGTAAGTCAAATTATCGGTGCCGTATACGAGCTTATGCAGTACGTTGTGGCTTTATAGCGATTCTGGTAACGAATCACTGAGCTATACTGGTTCGCCTCCGCTTTCTGGAACATCTTCGAACGAATCCTCGAGGTCATTGTTATTCTCGTTTTTTTTTTTTTTTGAAGACTATTGTACAAGAGAAATTCCACTTCCCCACCATTGATTTGAGTGGTTTTTCTGGCGCTTCCACTCCAGCTTATATGCATATTTTTCGTAGACTCTTAATCTTTATTATATTGTTCCACTTTTAAAGAAACCCATTACAGGTCGAATTCGTTTTCTGTCTCAGCGCTGTTAAAGACAGAACTAGTGTCCAGAGCGAAGAGCGCTCTATCTGGTACAGCCTCGGCCGATCTGAAGTTGCCATGCACCACTTCCGGCGGCAACAACACTATCGCCAAACCTCAAGACTCTGCTCAAATTCACGTTCCAACACCCGTAAAACCTGCTTCACTACCGCAACCAATGATGACGAATCTTCATCAACTTCCAATGAATAACTTCCAGTTTTCTCATACATCGGGTGCTTCTTTTTTAGAAATTAATTCAGATTATTGTTTCATAGTACGATAATTACGTGTTCATTTAAGGATATGTCCTAGTTTAGAACACAACTAGTGAGCTCTTGGTACATCCATTATCATAATTGCAGCACCTGCCCCACTAGGACAACTCTCGAACTTTTGTCTCCCGCCAGGACCTACAGCACCACTGCCTCAGCAACGACCACCACAGTCAACAAATTACTCAGATCAATTTAGGGTGAATAGTTTTGTAACTAGTAAAAAAAAGTATAACGTTAGGGCAAAGAAAAAAGGTCAAAAGTGACAAATACGGCTGGAACCTCAACTAATTTGAATTGTAGATAATTTGTTTGCACCATTAGATAACTCGTGCCGACCTTTCCTAAATCATAATCATAGTTATCGGTAAAAAGTTACATCGTAAGAATTTGCCCAGTTTAGGACAACAATAGATCAAACGGCACATACGTTTTTTTAAGAGGACGATCTTTCCATTTCGAAAACGAATATTTTTGTTCTTGATTAAGATGCAGCCGTTTTTTACTATGGGAATGCCTGTGAATGACGGTACGAGCCCGCGTGACATCTGTGTAGTGTGCCATGACAATGCAAGCGGTTACCATTACGGTGTGATGAGCTGTGAAGGATGCAAGGTATTACACTAATTGCGATTGCTTATGAGTAGAACATAGATTGCTTAGTGAACTAATCCAACTTCACTTCAGTTTTTCGAGAGTTTCAAAGTGGTAGATGCTTATTTTGGGACATTCTTTAGGTTATGAATACGTTGCATTCTAGTTAAACGCAAACGTTCCTGTAGGAACAGTGGGTGGTGTAGTTGTATACTATGTTCTATTAAAAAGATATAAGTTTTTTATAAGGGATAAAGTTTTCGGCCTGGTGTAGTTGTATACTATGTGCTATTAAAAAGATATAAGTTTTTTATAAGGGATAAAGTTTTCGGCGTTTATCAATTGCTGAAGGAAGCGCCACTCATTGGAGTTCAATAAGCATCGTTGGACATGTTTGAATGAATATCTGGCCTTTACAATGAGTAACGGTGTCCTACCGATGTATCAAGCCGGTGCTGCTATCGTCCGAGACAAGTTTGGTACCAATTTGCGGACTCTGAAGGAAAGGAAAGCTTGGTGAGCCTGGGCCACAGGGATGAATCTATCTCATGTGTACTGCAGGCGCCTCCGACTACTGCGCTCAACGCGCCCTTTATTGCTATTTTTGTTGCATATGTCCTCATCATGGTTGATTAGTTATCAGAATAAACCGCATTCTTAGTGCCGTTTTGTATAAGAGGAATCTGAGCTGTTTAAAGTTGAACTTATTCTTCGCGTTGATTAAAAAGTAATGCCATAACGTTTGATAATTAGTGTGAAAATTTCTTATGAAGGTGTAACCCCATAGAATATTCTGTGTTATTCTTATTTATTCTGTTTAGGGCTTCTTTCGCAGAACTGTACAAAAAAACATGGACTACACTTGTCACAAGGAGAAGGTCTGCCCAGTAGATCGAGTTAGTCGAAACCGATGTCAGGCATGCCGTTTCCAGAAATGTCTTGAAAAAGGAATGTCAAAGGTTGGTAATAGTGCTGAAACACATTTAGAAGTAAGTGTTTATCTCATTTTCTATAATAATGCTTTGCAGGAGTCCGTCCGACAAGATCGTACAAGGAAGCGAAAAAATCGAGATGATGAGAAGGATGATGAAATAAGCGATATGAGAACGGTAATGAGGATAATCGAAGAGGTCACGCAAGCTTATCGTGAAGTTTTCGAACTAGGGACAATTATCCAAAGCCTAGAGGTTGGTGCTCATTACAGATACCCTAAAGTCATACTTAGTAAATTATAAAGAGGTTCATTCATTCAATGTAAAAGATTTTTTGAGTGTGAGGGGGCTGAAGGAGAATCAACTCGACCAGCATTCAACGACATCAACAAAGAAGGCGAAGTCTTCAAGTAGCAGTTGAGACAATATGCGGAGTATTCGAAGATCTTATTTGGCGATTAATGCGAGGAAAAGGAATCGAATACAAGAAGTTCTGGGATTCGCACTGTAGATCTCATGACGGGTCGTGTAAAAATATAATAAGATTCCTTGAAGAGCGAATTAATTTTGAGCTGGCTTTGCTGATTTTGAATATACGGCGTTAGCTTAAGCACCTGTTCATTTGAATAGGATTTCCAAATCTTCAGTAGATCGTTTCTTATACTAATTGGTCTAATGTGGTAATTCACTTTAGATGCTTGGTAACGTAATTCCTTCCTCGTTCTAGGATATGGTTAAAAGGGTCAGACTATTTGCCTCAAAAATTTCGTTATTCAAGGAGTACTCTGAGCAGGTGTTGGCCTCAAAAGTTCAAGAAGGTGCTAAAGGATGCATGGTGAGTGGTGAATTTCTGTTCTCTAAAATGTGAAAGTTTCTAAAATGATTATTCTCCAGCTTCTTCGTGCTGCATTCACTCCAGGCTTCGAATGCCCAAATCTTGACAATCCTACTCTGTTAGAGAGACTTCGCAGTGGTTTAGCTGATATGAATCCAGAGGAGCTCGCACTCCTTTCAGCTATCCATATAGCTCAACCAGACGGTCTTCAAGGAAACGACAGTGTTACCCTGAAACTCACCGAGTGTTTACAAGCTCAGGTTCGAGTTAAGAATCAGGAGAAGGAGAATTCAAGCAAATTTACTAGAATGTTGTTTAAGCTGCCGTTACTCAACAGTTGATCTGTAACGCTTTTTTGCATTGAGATTGGTCCTCTCTTTCTCAACTTGTTTCTCCCCTTTTTACTTATGTATTACTTATTTTGAACTACCATTGAGTTGTCTATTTCGAAATATTGGATCAAGAACGGGTGCCGTATTGCTGTTCTCTTGTTTAAACTTTAAACGTGACCTGCAAATCCCTTCACGACCACGAGTATTGAATGTTGTGCTCGAATCCGGGTGATCCTGAGTGGAACATAGATTAACTTCAATATTCCTAATATGAATATGGTTTATTTCGGTTAACGAACTGTTCTGTAATAATTGTAGAATTTTATACGGAATAAACTTGAGTTATTACTACGTAAGACTGTTTACTGAAACCGTTGAGCCCATCATCGACCTAACGAAGTACTTACCTGGATACTTGAATGGCCAGCCCTCACTGGTTGTGCTGGTTTTAGCATAAACTCCATTTCTTCGAAGTTTTGCTGGTTTAGGCACTATGGTTCCCTAGAGTCCCGAGGTCAGCCTGGCCAAAGTCTGCCCCATGTCGTCACCACCAGGGGCGGTCGCCCTCTTGTGAATCAGAAGCAGATTTGCCACCACGCGACCTAGTGATACCAGGACGGTGACGAGTCCTGGTATCGATTTACTCCTAGTTAGGCTCCCTCATGGAAACGCCGGACTCCTGAGCTTGAGAGTCTCTGCCAGAGAGATGAACCCCCTCCACTGTGGATCGCAGCCCGATACTCAGGACCACCTCTCAGCCACGATGAGGTGAAAAACCGTTGGGATGGATCTAAGGAAATATTAATCCAAGATTGAAAACAAGAACATGAAAAGAAATGTTCATTGAGGAGACATCGAGTCGTACACGAAATACAATGAACATTCTATGGATCGATACAAAATTTCGAAAGTTCAACATCTGAGATAAGGGGCACAACAAACAAACAACCTCTCACATCATAACAACGGGTATCATTTTTAACTAGCATAAGACATATGTGAACAAGAGATAAAACTAGCAGAGAAATTGACTACTTGACTAGTATAAAAACGATACCTAGACTATCCTACTCGGCAAGGGGTATCTTACTCTCGTATCGTTTAAAGCACTAAAACACAAACTCATCACCGAAAACATAAATTAGTATAAATTAATGCGAGAGTATTGAGCAAAGATATTGGTCATTTTCAGACGAACTTCTCTCAACAGTTAGCGACCTAGCAGACACCCTATCACAACTGACAATCGAACAGATGATATCTTCCACACAATGAGACGCGTTACTCGTATTCAACCGGCTTCATTGAAAATATAATGATCGTTGTAGTTTTAGTGAACCAAACAGTACAAATAATTCCGTTGACTGGATGTTAATACAGAAATAATGAAAAACGAAAAACATTGAGACCCGCAGCGGTAAATACGAACAAAGGCGAATTATAGTGATAAATTAAGCAAGCATTCAATTGTAAGTGCTCTTTCACTCCAACTCTCTCACAGGGATCATTAACGACCTAGGTTAAAAAGAAAAAAGGAATAAATGTCTCTGAACAAGTATCACACAATCAGATGACGCATGAAATCACGACGCAGGAATTCGAACAGCCGTCGCCTTTCGCATTTCCTTCGTTGCCCATACGGCCACCGATTTTGTTTTCGATGCACGACTTTTCCGACCACGACCAAGAAGTGCGGTCACCTAAGATCTCAGTCTATCAGCAAAATATTAGTGAGGAAAATGCGCTATGATTAATACCAAGAACACTACGACGCCTAATTGTTATGGGGCCATGTGGAGCGTGTTCAAATTTTTCATCGATCCGCATGGCTTTCGCACAATACTGAAATCAACTCATACTGGCTGCTTTACCCTATCAATCGAAAAACGAACCTGTCCTCCTAATGCACATTTCACTCTACACTTCTGTTTCTCCAACTCTAAGTAACGTGCTATCAAATTCCGTTCTTTGTTCTTACGTTTTTTGTTTATTTTTTATTTTATTTTTTTTACTTTTTAGATACATTTGGTATCCTTCCATGTATTTACCCACTATTTTGGAACATTTTCGTGTATTGTGTGTGATCAGAAATGATCGGAAAATTCATCCACCAATAAAAAGAAGGAAGATGACAGCTCTCGACAGTTCCCCAACATATGATTATTATATCTAGGTATTTTTAAATAGTTCTTAAATCCACCCATTCTGCAGGGTAATTATGACTCGTTACGGTCATTGGATAGGAAAAAAACAAAACTGCCAAGAAGAAACTGATTGTGAAAGAAACGGACAAATACGTAGAAAGACACGTAAATCTTAATATACGACAACTACTAGTAAGATTATTCATCAATTCTTTCTTTAGACTTGAACAGTTTGACTTCTATGGTTGTGGGATTCTTGGAACTACGGGCTATGAAAAACATTCTATTCACCCAGAAACTGCCATCATTAGTCTTACGATCACTCCCATTTAGTCAGCAACTAACCATAAAATGGTTGGGTAACGAAATGGGTACATAGCATAAATTTCGTATAATGCGATGAGTAAAGAGTATGCTGTGTGCAAAAAAGTGCAAGTCCTGTAAAGTGCAATACGATTCTTTTTGAGCACGACGACTCCAAACCTGTAGTGTTTCCAGTGACATTATGCGAAAACACCTCGAGTGAGCCCTCGTTGAAAAGTTAAAGTTCACCAGAGTAAACTACTCATAATCAACAGTCTCAGTGATACTCTCGCTAGTAATGGAATCAGTATTCCTCTCACCAACCGATCGCAGTAGCGTGGGACAAGCAAACTGATCGAAAAGCTTTTTTCACAATATAAAATGTATAGAAAACCGTTTCTCAGGTGATAGCTACGTACATTTTGCTAGAATGACTATCAAAAAGACATAAAAACTGCTACAAGAACGGCAAAGCACAAAAACACTTTAAAATTATTAACATTGTATGAACGAAATTTGGCAAAAGAAAGAAAGAAGAACAAAACGAAGAAGCGATAAGGTTAAACAAACTGGATAATACGAAACAAGATATCCGGCTTTTCCTATCACAACTAATATCTTGTACTAAAACGAAGAGTACGTATCTTAAAATATAAATTCTATAGATTCATTGAATCATCTCACCTTATCATTGGAAAGCGTTGGAGTAATTTCATTTCCATAGAGCACAACAAGATCTCCAATTAGACCAGCTACATTGGCAATGAGACCGTCAGATGGAGGAACAGGGTGAGTCTCACAACATCTACAAAATCATATTCAAATCCATTTATAGCAACTCGAAAAAATTGCATTTACTATGCTCACTTGGCAATCATTTCACACATTGGTTGAACAAAACGACTCAACGATTGTTTCGCTTGGTTTTTCTGAAAAAATTGTTTCCTCAACATAAAGTTACACGCCATTGATATGCTAACCTTCTCAGGATCGTTATCAGAGCCGGCTGGTCGCATTCCTTGGAGGATTCCCGTATATGCTGTGATGCAGTTTTCTCTTAACTTATCTACGTAGTCCACTTGGTCGTAGTCTTGCTAGAAAAATCTCTCATCACGGAGTTTTAGCAGTTTCCTTACGTAGAATGAGAAATAAATTAGTTAGAAATAAGTTACAACTTCAATGTCTTCTTTGACAACTGGAACAGAAATTGTAAGATTATTGATAACGACTACTATTCACATCTATGTAGATTTTTGCCTCTCTCGTTCTATCGCGTATGAGTTCGCGACCTCCTATTGCGCCACCAACCGCTTCCGCGTAAACAACATGACCCGAGCACACATGCTGTGCACATCTGAGGAAATCCTCAGTTCCACCGCCAAGACAACTTGTCAACACTTAGGAAGTGGATGGAATAAAACTAACCCTAACAGAAAACTACTATAGTACTAAAATTGTTGTGCAATAGTCCCCATTTCCTTACAATCGCTTAAAGAAGTATATAAGGCTGTGGGAAGAACAAAGAATGAGAAACGTCAACAGCATATCCAATAAAGAATTAATTACCTACGCAGATCACAAAAAATATGTCGAAAATTCACAATGTGGTTAATACTATTACTTATAATTACGGTTAAATTAAAGTTACATCAAGTAATGCTGCAAGTACAAACCAAATTTTTGGGTTATCTATGGAATTTATGTGTTCCAAACGTTTTAAAACTCGGAAAAAATTGCAAATCTCGAAGATATTTGGTTCAAAACCGGAGAATCGTCGAAGTCTAACACTCAGTTGATGACCCCATCTTGTTTACAGAAAAAATACCGCGACCTCATGAAGCACAGATGCCGTATGCCCCTCCTGACCGGGTCATCGCCACGGCCTCTCTATAACCTTACTGACCCTTCTCTGCAAAACACCGCGATTTTTGTCATGAGCAAATATGGAAGCAATGAAAACGGCCAGGATACATTTTCTCGAGTCGTTTGGCTTAATAACTTAGCCCATTTTATAATATAACGCGTGACCAACCTTAGGGATAACGAGATAAAAATTTGAACATTCGATAAAATTTAACTCTTTTATTGTTTTTGGAGTTATTCGAATTTGGCAGCGTGAAACAATGCACAAACTAAACTATTTTCGTTCGAATGAACTGACAGAAGAGCGAACAGAACAGAATACACAACTGCGTAGCCGATGTATGTTCCTCAATAAAGTCAAGACATCAGAAAGTAATTCAGAACTCAGTTAAAATTAGAACCCCAACTTTGGTGGAAAATTAGCCAATCTTAGTATGTTTCTGCGCGTATTGTGACCTCGAAATAAACACTTGCAAAACTGACGGCTCATACGCTAGAGAATAATGAAAGACTCCAATAATGAAATAGTTCTCCTTCCCTATTCATGATAAAAAGTGCGTTTCATGTACACTCTGTGTATGACTGACTGCTAGATTTGGGGTACAAGGTTAAATCACAAAATAAAAAACGCAACTTCGTATGGTAAGAAAACCAACCGGGTTAGTTACGACAGCAGCAGAAGAGGCTTCGCTAAGCATCGACATCACAATATGAACGTAACGCTCAAAATGTTCGCCAATTGCGAGTGCGATATCGCCAAAACAACCAAGTATAGTTACTTTTACGTCCTTATCCAGTCGAGGGCTCTAAATCGACAAGAAGATTACGAATAACAGTGGTATTCTGAGAATCCAGTAATAACAGTTCTTGGAAAAAATACCCAGAATTTTACAAATCATATAAAGAGATAGAGATAAAGAGATTTTACGACTGGATAAAACAGACCTGCAAACCTTGGACAAGAGTATGCATAATATCGTCAAGGGCAGGAGCAATGTTCACTTCTATAGCACGGCACATATCAGTTACTAGCCCAACAGCAGCAGCACATACCTTAATGGAACCAAAATCAAAAAACTTTTTGTAGCCGACATATTCAACATTTATTACGGACCTGCGGCTCTTCGTGATTAGCCAGAGCTCGCATTAGATGAGGCTTCAGTGCATCTACGTAAGCAATAAAACCATTATTTAATGCTGCAACGAAAATAGTCAACTTTCGAAGAACTGCAAAAAGGAAAGGAGACTTTCACTAGGAGGAGGATAAGGAGCTCACTTTCAGCCAAGACAGAAACTGCCAATAAGGCTTCTTCCATGACGTTCCCACCACCTTTGTTATTACAGGTGCGGTTCATGATCTGCACAAGGCCGACCATTACATGTTCGCCAATGCGAACCGCATCCTCAGGTCTCATTTTTCGCAGAACTGACTGCAACGTTGCGCACAACAACGACTGAAGATCCATGAGCTGATTCTAAAATAGGACTCAGCAATCTTGCATGTGCTTTAAATTAAAGATAAGAAATAAGCTAGCAAACTAACAAAATTAAAGTGAAAAGCCTTTCCTATATGTTACCTTATCCGAACTAGATGTTGTAGTTGCTTCCATGTTTAACAACTGCTCCAGTTTTTTCAACATCAAAACAGTTGTACTCTGAACAACAGGGTAGCAATCCTTTGGTGAATTTTTTATCAGCTCCATAAGAGTCTCAAAAGCTGCGAGACGAAGATTTGATTGATTGCCATCGGTTCTAAATACTAGATTTAAAACTAGAGAGCAGTCTAGAAAGCTGGAAATAACAACCTATCCGTTGTTTTGATCAACTCGCTAATCATGGGTTCGAAACATGGAGAGAGAGAATAGGTTTCAGGCTGCCCGGAACTATCCGTGCCTTGGCCACACGCCATATCATAAGCCGATTTAACAAGTGCAACCAAAGCCTAAATTTTGACAGTGGTTTAAAAAACTGAAGTTGAAAAATAAAGTCTTCCACTGGCAAATGACATACCCAGCAAACATTAGCGGCTACACGTGGTTCTTGATGGAGACCTTGACTAAGTGCTGGGAGTAGGCGAGCTAACATCCCATCTTTATTCACCACTTCCGGACAAATTTCAAGCACACGACCAATGGTCCAAGCAGCAGTATCACGAATAGTCACCTGAACAAATAACAATTACGAACATGTGGATTGACATTTTCCAGAGATAGAATTACTAATAAGCTGAATAAGCTTAAAAAAGAAGAAAGGAAAACCTAAGCAGAAAATTAATAAAGTATACATTTTTCTCCGCCATGCTATCAATAAGAGCTGGCATTGCTTGTTCAACCAGAGTCATCAATTTCCCCGGATCCGGACCATCCAAGATACTTCCAAAAGCCATGATTGCAGCTTCCTGAAAGTCATCAAAAAAGAAGCACCTAGTAAAATATACCGTTTATGGACGACCGTCCTACCTTATATTTCCAATTTGTGTTGCTAAAATGCTTAAGGAACGGTATTACAGAGTCAAGAATTGTATCACCGACGCATTGTGCCATTAACATAATACACACACCAGCTGCTTTTGACGGTGTCCAATCATCATCGTCATCTCCCTCTTCTGTAGTCATAGAACTGAATAAAAAAAAAAGCATAAACAAAGAGAACCGAACCTTGATGTGTGAGAATCTCAAGCATTAATGGACAAATGTGAGAAACGGCTCCTTTAGCGTAGTGTCGAGAAACTTGCTCCGGTACACGATTATTCTCAGCAGCCTGATAAACGAAAAACTACTAGATTTCCTTAGATATAGTATGTCAGAAATTAATAAATCCAATAAATCAATAAATCGTGAAATAATAAATTAAAAAACACCTCTTCTGCTTCCAAATTCAAAGTGATTTCCTCTTCACAAACGTTAGACCAGAATTCAATTCCTTGCAGTGCAACTTCAGGTACTTGCGAATTTATAGCTTGAAGAGAAATCTGATAAGAAAATCACGATAACATAAGAACTTTGAATGGATTTATGAAATAAGTTATAAACGAAAACTAACAGCAAACAAAGCGGATCCCATATACTGCTCCATGTACTGGTAGTATAACGACATTATTCGCACTAAGCATTGAAGAGCAGCCACTTTCACAAGAGTTTCGGTACACTGGGTTGCCTCGCAGACAACCTGCATGATGATATGTCGTTCCGCCTGTGAAACGTTGAAGTGATGGCAAATGGGATCTTTTCAAAACGATGTAAAGAATACGAAGTTTCGTGAGTTACACTTGAACGACTAAAAGTCTTCCTTGAAGCTACTTGCTGAATTCCTAAATATTCAGCTTGGGCCTACCTTATACAGCACACATACGCTTAGATGACCGGTTCTCACGTATACTGTGTGCTCAACAGCCTTTTTCATTGTTCCGCCATTTATGCTCTTCCATAAAAAAGGCCAAAATTTCGGCTCAGTAGCTCAGAATTCAGTCCACAGTTTTCCGACGACATTGACATACTGAACTTTGACTATGCCGGAATTCCGACACAAGCAGCCACCAACCATAATAAGTCGGCAGGAAGACTGATGCCTTGCAACTGAGCTTCTTCCAAGACCATAGCCAATCTTGTGAAAAGTCCTCCATTCATTCGAAGGTAATGAATGTAACACAGGCCATATCCAGCTTTTCCCAGCTCATATAGTGATAACCAAAGAACTAGTGACAAAAAAAAGTGCTTAGACGAATCAATAGAATTTTACAGAACCTCCATTCCAAAATTCTTCTTGGTGAATTCTAGAGAATTTAGCAATGCATTTGTAGCCGCGAGTCGGACATGCGTAGACGACTCCTCTTTCCGCATTCCGTGTACTATAGCCGTGAGAATCGAATTCGACTGTTGCTCAAGTACCTCAAATACTATAGTGATGAACTGAAATCATCTATGACAGTCGTATTCGCTCATATCACTTTTCACTGTCAGAACTCGAATTTTGAGGGAAACAGAGCATAACACATCACATACGCCATCCAACACTAGAAGCAAAACGTACCGATGCATCAATATCTTGGCAAATGTAGCCAAGAGTCTCGAGAGACGACTCCTTCAGCGATGCCGAACTTGCTGGATTTGTTACGCTACTCCGTAGCGCATCAATGACATCTGGCCAATGCTATAAAACAAAAAGTACGAATCAGAGAACATGTATAGTCCACAAGACTTTGAAACACTAACTCCTGAAGGGAGTTCAGCACATGCGATGGCAGCAACACATTGAGCTGCAATTGAAGGACGGAACGGTTCCGTGCCGAGTGTTTGAACAACGAGCAACTTGACATGAGCCCGTACATCAGGTGGTAGTGTAAGCCACCTGTAGTGGTTCATGCGATCAAAACTAAGCGATCCTTCTCGAGAAATTAAGCATTAATGAAGCTGACCTGTTAAGATGCTGCGCTCGTGTCTCTTCATCTTTAGCATAAAGCACATTTTTCAATTGCAATCCAGCAGCTTGACGTGCAAACGGTTGACACTCTTCTGTTCGCAGAATTATACTCAGTTCTTTTACGAAAGTTGTCTGAAAATGACACAAAATCGATCGAAAGAGAACATTCTAGAGTACCAGCACTTACGAAATCTCGTGTGGAGGCTTCGTTCAGGAACTCTAACGCCCTCTTCTGATCTTCATGATCTGAAAACGCATACTTACGCGGTAAAAGGGACAAGAGGAAACCACCTATTACACGAATTTTGCACAGAAGAACTTGAAACTCACTTTGAGAGATTGTTTTTTGCAATACATCTAATAATAACTGAGCCATCGCTACGAAAGCGAAGTTAGAATGGATCAATACCTGAAAAAATATACATATACATGAGATAGCCACCTAAGAAATTAAATTCGGAAATCATGGTAAATCTTACCAAATAGATCGAATTAAAGAACGGACCAAGAGATTTGTTGAAAGATGAGGCCACAAGCTCCAGAGCTCGGAGTAGAGTGGAGTAGTCAGAGAAGAGCGACGTGAAAACCACTAGAAACAGAAGAAATTCAAAACGAAAAACAAAGCAACTTTTTGAACGACATTCGCAGATAAATACTAAGTCATTACATAGAAGAAATAACAGTTAGTAGAATATTTGAACGCTACCGACATTTTGCCCTAGAAACAGGGCAATCGTCTCGGGGCCTTCTGTGGCAATCTGCTGCAACGGACGGTGGAGGTGTAAAATGCCATAGAGAAAAAAAGTGGAAAAATCACGGGTATCTCTCGTTTTCTTTAGGGTTGGGGTTTGGGACTGAGAGTGATTTTATGTGCCTTGTTCATCTTGAGAGCACTAAAGTTGGAAATTCTGTCTTTCCCTAACTCCGGATGGCATTTTCAGGTCCACATTCGCGTATTGTGGACTGGCAAGCGACTTATGGTCGACTCGTTTCCGAATCCATGCTGTTGGGGATTGGACGGGTCCCGTTGCTCCCACAGCCGACGACTCATCGATCCGTGAGCCACTCCCGATGGCTAGCCACTAGTAGTTTTCGCGCTACGGAACCCTTATCGGATCCGTGAAAGGAGCCACATCATCAGTCAGCGTTTATTCTTAGATTTACTAAATAATAATTATGTGTTTTGTGCACTAATCTTACGTTTTCGAATGTCGCTTAGGGTTCTTCTTTTGTTTCGTTTCGGAGTTCTGACTTTCGTCGTATGACCTCTAAATCGTTTCCGAAGTAAAGTAATACGAGTAAAATTGGTGTATGCCATTTATCTCCCACTCTCTTCACTCTTAAAGCTCTCTTAAGCTTGCTCTGACTATGTAAGCATTGCTGTTAAAGCGTAATTTAGGAGATGGTTTAATATTAGCCGGTTTGTTGCCTAATGATGTCTAGGATGTCTGCTTGGTATTACGTTACAGGTAATTAAATGCTGGGTAGATGTGATTGGCTACATTACCGATAGGTATTTTATTCATCTTGTAGGGCTTTTCATAAAGATGTAGGCTTAAAACGCAAAGCAGTACGACACGTGCACTTCTGATAGGACTTTGATTCCTTTGTTAACCTCTGTAAGCCTTGTTAAGGAGTTAAAAAAGTGTAGATTCTTCAATTTAGACAATTTTTCCTCGAGATTCTGTATATATTGGCATTTCCCTAAGGGCGCGTATGACACACTGGTCGGAAGCGCCCTGCAATACGCGCACACTCACGTGGGATCGATCCCCACGTGCCTGACCCACCAAGCACTCCATCACGCCTCCCGGGGTCGGCAAATTCGTACCCGACTTGTCTGGGAGGATAGCAGCACTGGCTCGATACATCGGTAGGCCACTGCCAGACACTCTAAAGGCCATATGTGCATTTAATCACCTCCAAACGATGCTTAGTGAAGTCAAATGCATGGCGCATCGCTAAAGGGATTGATCAACGCCGAGAGCTTTATCCTTTTATTTGTACATTTCCTTTATCAAGTGATGAGTCGATCGGACGTCGGTGAAGTCTCCATTCGCATCTGTTGCACGCCACAATCACATAATGGGTATAGCCCACTCGTGGGTGACGCGACATCTTCTATTCAGAAATTTAGTTAAGAAACCCGAGTTTCCGGTTAGCAGCCCTATTCTTCAAATGACACTATCAAGTGTGGTCTGCTCGGCGAATTTAGTTCCTAACTATTTCGCATATAAAGGAAGCAGTGCCTCTGACCTTTCGGTAGTCGTAACAGTTTGGAAATTGTGGAGTTCTACACTTTCAGAATCAAAAGAATTACTCCGAACATCGTAGTCTTTTCTTCTGCTTACGAGTTATCCCCACTTACATTAAGGCAGCATGAACCGTGAAGATGGTGGATGGTCACAAGGAGATGATTCTTCACTACATCATCGTCTTAGTTAGCTGATGCCTTTCTCTCCACTAACTTGGAAACCAAATTCATCGTGCCTGCATCGTGAAGTGCATAACGATAGTTGGAATATCCAGAAATATTCGTTCTGGAAAATTCATAAAGAAATCCGTTCGTCATTGGCATTGTCTTCCTCAAGTTTAGTAGTAGACCGACTTTCCGGACTCTTTTCTGAAATCAGTCATCGTTCGTTCCTTCAGATATGTTATAAATGATGTCCTCAATGAAGCGATCGAAGATGACATAGCTGCTGGCTATCGACTTTCAGTCCCATTTAATGCCGTTGCAGCTTTCGCACATTGATTGCAAAGGTAACGCTGAATATTCTATGCAAGGTTGGCTTTTTATTTACTACCTTTTCCAAGTTTTCACGGCATGGTTTTTTTTTTGTGAAACAATCACAATGATGTTGAGATATTTGCAAAGGTCCGGAACGCAAGTGTCTGCGGTGGGGAGCGAATTCGCTATTACCCTTAACCGCGGTTGACACGTTCACTACCACACCATACGGGTCCTTTGTTTCGCCTGTCTGCCATTCTTGTAAAGGTAGTATCACCTCGTCAAACCATTTAGGACTCTTCGTCGATGGTGAAGGTAGTAGTATAATTGCGAAATTTAATTGTGAATGCATGGTTCGTGGAAAATTTGAAGTTGTCTTGATTGCGCAGGGTTTACAAACAGGCTTTGACGTGGCCACTGACGTGCTCCTGGTGAATGGCGTGTTCTGAGTGATTCAGAATTCGAGAAGGAACGGACAAGACCCTCGAAATGCTTTAACAGTGTAGCTGTAGCATGTAAGCACCTCTGATATCTGCTCCTGGTGAATGGCGTGTTCTGAGTGATTCAGAATTCGAGAAGGAACGGACAAGACCCTCGAAATGCTTTAACAGTGTAGCTGTAGCATGTAAGCACCTCTGATATCGTCGTCCTTTCAGTCTTCAAAGCCATTTGGTTGCAAAATGCATTTGGTTTGGTAAACCAGAAGTAAGAATTTTGTCTCCTTTACCTTTTACTGGCTATTAGAAAGTGCTAAAGCTGAGTCGATAAGTTTGAGGTTGATAAGAATTTTCGTTCTTTAGATATTCTGCTTGTTTTTATAACACCACAGTTGTAAAGACTAGCAACTTCTTAATAACAGTTTACTTCACCCTAACTATCACCTTGTGAAAGAGAAGTTTGCAGCAGAAATCTATATAAGGAAGGTACTCAGTGAGTAGCAGACCGACTAGACTTCTATTGAGAGTTTTACAACCGTCACAACTCAGATTGGAAAGGGATCCTTCATGGTAGTGATTTACGTACGACATAAACATGGATACCTTCATTTCAGTAAAAGTTTTGAAGGTAATTTCAACTCACTGATAGATTGAAACGTTTTCCTACCTCATTTATGTTCTCTACGGAGCACTCTTTGGTCTTCATACTTCCACCCCTCCTCTATTCTAACTTTCATAAAGAACGGTTTGTGACGACAATTTACCAGGTTTTTATTGTCAAGAGATGTTCATCGCTTTGCTAGGCTCTACTTTCTACCCATTGTGGCATCATTGCATCTCATTAGTTTTCCATCTGAAATGTCTGTTCGGTTGTTTTCAGGTCAGATCCAAACCGACTGAAGTTGCCATCTGCCATGAGCGCCGTGAGTTTGACTGGATTCGTTTACGAATGCAGTTAAGATGGGTTTAATTGGATTTCCGAAAGTAGCAGAGCTGTTTTGGTTTGTAGGCCATCATGAAGGTGCGCAAGTGTCCGACGGACGAGTTGGCAGTCACGAACACCGCTGTCGTCAACAGAGATGACTTTAATGCTGAAGGAGTAAAGTAAGTTACAAGTTAATTCGTGATGCAACTACTCCAAATCGATTGTAAATACATTTATTTCTTTTTAATGAGAGTGTGTTGTAAGTTCCATAGTGTTGTCAGTCCTTCCTAGCCACTGGTTAAAAACTTTTTCTTGGATTCTGTTGACGACTCCCACGAAGGTTGTCTAATTTGTGCATGTTCCAATGCCTGGTTGTCGTTTTACTCGCTTAGATGCTTAGGTAGCCCGTCTTCACAGTGTTTGAACCATCCCTTACTTCTTCCATTTGTTTGGCGGCTTGCAGTCATTATTCATAGGGATGGTCGAGTATTTATATTCGGATACGGTTTAGTGTGCGTGGTCTTCTTTCTTCATTACCATTTGTAGTGTTAGTCGAGCATGGCTTTTTCAGGGATCCAGAGATAAATGTGCTAGCGTTCACAGTTTTTTACTACCAGATCTTTTGCATCGAAAGTTGTGCTGGCTTACGTTTCATATTCTTCCATATCATCAGCAATTCGTGTTACCGCAGCAAATTCAACGATTAGTTGATTATTTGCTTGAGGACAATGTAACACTCTCTGTGCTTGTCGTTTGTAGCACTGCAATTTTCTTTTCCGCACTTTTGGCTTCTCTGTGAAAGAAATCTTTATCGTTGGCGAAGCAGAATATGTTTGATCCTCATACTTTTGGGTAACATTGCTTCCTCAATCTTACGTTGATTCGGTTGCGTGAGAAATTGATCTAATACGCTCAATCTATGTAAATTTTTGGAGTAGTGGTGACTAAGGTTTTTCCATATTTCTTATGTATTTGTGGTGTTAGAAATCTGGAAAGCTATCTATTTCTGCACAGTCTTCCTGGATTTTTACGGTAGGCGGTTCAAAAAAAAAGCTTAACACATAGTGATCAACATGCATAGATTCCTATGCATGCGGGTCCAAAACGTATTGCGCATCTAATAATGGACGATATGCATTGATATCAATGCCTTGGTGCCCAGCAGACATAACTTCTCTCAGCTGTAAACACCGACGTTTTAGCCCATATTGAGCTTTAAGAACTGTAGATGTATTACAAGAAATTAATCGAGAGACTGCGCTTCTCAACTCTCAGTAAACAGTCATCAACTCATATTGTACTTTAATATTTTAAATAAATAACCCTTCAATGTTAAAATCATTCCCAAAAAGGCACAACTCTCTTCACTCTCTAGCGATACATTATCGTTTTTTTTTAGAGGGGATAAAATGCATTTTTATTTCGATTTTTCTTTCTTCAAAAAGGAAAGATGAAAGAACATTTCAGTAGAATCTTTTATACCCTTGTACCCTTAAGAAGAACCTTTTATACCAATGTATCTTTTTTAAAAGATAACATGTGTCCTTAAAATGATGGGGTATAGTCTGACTCATGTCACCACTTTAATGGATAATTTAGATTTAAAAGGAATTTAGGAAGAAGAAGTTAGAATTTACATTTCTGAATTTGGAACCTTTTTAAGAATTACCAGTGGTTATCAAAAATTTCGCACTTCTCATTAAATGTTAATTTCAAACAATTTACACAGCTGACGAATGCTGAATTTGGACAGAGTTTTTTACTGGTGGAACTGGTCCAAGTTGTGCTTCAGATGTATTGTATCAGTCCTGGATTTCTTTAGGCATGTGCTGATGCAGACAGGCCCTGGTCATCGTTATATCTTTACAATACGGAATCATCCGTCCATGAAACGTGGAGAAATCGCCTTTGCTATCGCTCAGCGGAAGTGGGCAGTTCTCAGTTTGGACCAAGAAGTTCATGTACAGCCTTTTTGTTTTAAGGCAAGTTAACAGCATGGTTTCATAGGTTGACTACCTATTTTCCTCTTTGGTTCCATTTTAACCGCTTCCAAGAAGTGATTTCCTTTTTAACTTCGTTTTTTTCACCTAAGTAGACGACGGTATTACATCCATTGTTTTCAGAATAACCAGTGTATTGGGTCTATGACTTTGTCTGCGGATTTTCAGTTGAAGAAGAAGTAAGTCCTGCTGAAAAAAAACCGTGTTAGATTTTTACTTTTTGATCCTTCAGTCATGCCTAACTGTTTCAGCTTTTTTAGTTGTTGGAAGTATTTTCGAGAAAACTAGTCTGGAAAGAGCTTATTTAGCGCAACCGTTGATCCACTTAATTCGGACTTCATGGCCCGCGAATTTTCTATGCAATTTGCTGGCATGGCTTTCACTAAGGGTCAACTTCTGGTTTTCCAATTTACTGATCCTGAAAAAGGAAAAACCTTCACGTTGTCACTGATTGTGAAAAATATTGACGGTTTGTTTTACTTGTCATTTGCAAAAACTTCTTCGAATATAATCACGATATGCACTAATTTTTTGTGTTTAGGCATCGACTTGAACTCAGCTGCCTCAGGGAGTGAAAAGTCAAAACCATTCCCTGTGAGTTTTTAGCGACTTATAGGAGAAATTCAGGGTTGAAATAAATTTACATGGAAGTGTTTTTCACTCATGTGGTTTCAGATAGAATGTGGTCAGCTTCTCCCTAATTCAGTCATAATTTTTGATAAGGAAGAAGGATCTAGCATCAACCTGGTTGGAAAAAGCAAGGGGTTTGTTTCAGTGAGAATCGGTGTGCTCAGATATATGGTGATCTCTTCACATTCAGGAAATCAGCATTTCGGTCTATTATCAATCCAGACTGGGATTTCCAAAAGATGGGAATCGGTGGTCTCGATAAGGAATTCTCTGGAATTTTCCGTCGAGCTTTTGCTTCTCGAGTGTTTCCTCCTGAATTCATTGAACAACTTGGTGTGTCTGAGAATAACCACGCTGTTACAATTACCATTAATGTTACTACATTACTACATTATGTCTGCTTGCTATATATATATATATA
>MQTX01000054.1:1142218-1304103 GCA_009735665.1 Angiostrongylus cantonensis
ATTCTGCTATTTGGCCCCCCTGGAACTGGTAAGACCTTGATGGCTCGTCAAATTGGGAAAATGCTGAACGCAAGAGAACCAAAAATTGTAAACGGACCACAAATTTTGGACAAAGTCGGTGCCCCGTTTTCATTTTGTAAAATTCGTGCTTAATGCCACAACAAAAATCGATGTTCAGTATGTGGGAGAGTCCGAGTCGAACGTTAGGAAGTTGTTTGCTGATGCCGAAGAGGAGTGGAGAAGATGTGGTTCTAATTCGGGTTTACATATAATTATTTTCGACGAGATCGATGCCATTTGCAAACAGAGAGGCTCAATGGTAAGAACAGTAGTTTTGCAGCGCGTTTGATTTCTTTTTAATGAGGTGACTTGACTGATGGACTAAAATATGCCATTGTAATTTTTAGGATATTGTTATGACAGAATGTTTCCTCGGAACGAGAAAAAAAACAAACAGAACTTTAAAGGGTTGGGTTTCCTTGTTTTCTATCACCAGTGCTTCTCGAACTTGGAAGGTTTTTGCTTTTTGTAAAAATATATCATTTGCAATATATAAGCATTACATGTTAATATTGCTAAATAATAACGGATATGTATACATATATTCACATATACATATTTGCATGTATATGCATAGACGGGGGCAAGGAGTGCGCAGTAGTTAGTGATGTCGTCGATCAGTGCTGCTGAACTTCTATAAGGAATTGGTGAATAATCTTTGGATCAGTAGCCGATTTTATTTAGGCTGGATCATCATCTGTCCATGATACTGTTGTCAATCAGTTGCTGTCTAAAATGGATGGCGTTGAACAGTTGAACAACATCCTTGTTATTGGTTAGTTAGTCGATATGAAAGGACTAAGAAAAGAGATGCCTGTATGAGTATGGACGATTTTATTTTTATTTTATTACTTCAGGTATGACGAACAGGAAAGACATGATTGACGAAGCATTGCTTCGTCCAGGTCGTCTTGAAGTTCAGATGGAAGTAAGCCTTCCGGACGAATTCGGACGACTTCAGATCTTTAAAATCCATACTTCACGAATGCGGTAGTAGTTTAAAAGTTGAATGAAATTGTTAATTTAAGAAAAATGAGCCATTATGATTGCTGCTTGCGTCTATATTATTATAGTGAGTACAAAAAACTTAATCCTGATGTTAATCTGGAGGAGTTGGCAAAGCGCACAAAAAATTTTTCGGGAGCAGAAATTGAAGGTCTGGTCAGAGCAGCTCAATCGAGCGCGATGAATCGTCTAGTAAAGGCTGGTGGAAAGGTAATCCTCTATTTTAATTGAAACTTCTGTTGGTTTTCAATAAGTGTTAAGGTTCAATTGGATGATGATGCAGTGGATAAGTTAATGGTTAACGCAGCCGATTTTGAATATGCTTTAGAACACGATATCAAGCCGGTTTGTCACTAGTGTTTTTCTTAGATCTTCGGTTTTTGAGCTTTTTGCATATTTAGTTGTGTGATTCTCAGGCATTCGGACGTAGCGATGAATCATTGGAAAAATTCCTTCGGCGTGGTATGGTGGTTTGGGGTAGCGATGTGACGCGGATACTTGAAGAAGGTGCCCGTCTTGTTGAAGAAACCGTCAACCCCGACGCTGGTGGATTTGTTACAGCAGTGCTTGCCGGTATGTAGTAGTATATCACCAGTATATCGTCTTGTCATAAAGGATAAAGGACAAAACTCTCAGCGTTTATCAATCCCTGAGGGATGCGCCATGCATTTGGCTTCATTAAGTATCGTTGGAGGTGATTGAATGCATGTCTGGCTTTTACAATGACTCGCGGTGGCCTGCCTATGTATCGATCCAGTGCTGCTATCTTTCCAGACAAGCCTGGTATCAATTTGCCGACCCCGGAGTGATGGAAGGCTTGGTGGGCCATGGGCGCACTCCACGTGCGCGCCGCAGTGACGCCTCCAACCACTGCGCCACACGCTCCCTATCTTGTCATAAATTTCTAATTTTGGAATTTATCAGTAATCAATGACTGGACGATGCTCAACGTTTCCCACCTATTAACTCAACTAAGCGACATTTTTTTAGTCAATAAATTTTGACTTTAGTAAAAGAAGCTGTAGATGCTGCATGCTTCAACGGTTTTCGGAAAGAAACATGCCCAAGGATTCAGTTATTAAGAACAATGAAGTTTATTTCTTTATTGTTCTCTTAAAAGGAGGATTTCGTTTCAAACTGAAGATTTTTTCGCGTAAAGAAAACTTTCTTGTTGCAGGTGCTCCACGAACTGGTAAAAGTTTCTTGGCTGCCGAGATTGCTCGCACCTCAGATTTTCCGCTTATAAAGGTTAATTTTTTGTTTACTTTGCATGTATATATATATATATATATATAATCAATATCGTATAGCAGTGCGGTATGTTCATCACTTTTGCCTTTTCATAATCGATTTCAAGATTGATTCGCGGTTTAGGTTGTTTCACCTGGAGATATGGTTGGCTTTTCCGAGTCTGCAAAATGCCAAGCGTTACGAAAAGCATTTGCTGACGCACTTCGATCAAAACTAAGTGTTCTTCTGATAGATAACGTGGAGAGATTACTTGGTAGGATGGTTGCCAAGAGATTAACTTATACATCAGTTTACTAGTACAATAATTTCAGACTATTCGCCTGTCGGGCCACGGTTTTCTAATCTTGTTCTTCAAGCCCTACTTGTTTTGCTTAACGAACCCCCTCCAGCGGTAAGTTTGTTGTACTTTTTTGTACAAGAAATTGCAGTACTGGGAGTGTTTTTCCCTAAAAAGTTTCTTTTGTTGTCGTACTAAACTTTGATATAGTTTTTAAATGTAAATAACATTCATCAACAATACAAATACAACGGTGTTTTGGAAGCTGTTTGTCATCAGTGACTGTCTGAAGAATTCTAATCAGCGGAGAAACAGATAGGTTTCTGAAGTTTTCTACTTTCGAGATAATATCTTTTTTAGAAAAATGTGCTTCCACATAAATTTGGCTTTGTAGAAGTTCAGTGTAGTTTCTAGTACCAGGAAACGGAGGGAATCAATACCAGGATCCACCACCGTCCTGGTATCAAAGTCGCATGATGGAAAATCTCCCTCTGACCCACAAAGGTTGCGACTGCCTCTGGTGGTGAGGACCTGGGGCTGACTTTGGTCAGGTTGACCTCCGGACTTCAGGGAACCATAATGGCTTAACCGTTTTATTTACTGCCTACTATTTTTAATGGCAGGTTATAATGCGAAATATAACTACAGCGATGCTGAGATATTTGCAAAACTCTGGACCGTAGGTGTCTACGGTGGGGGAATGAACACGCTATTTTCCTTTCCAGGGAGGGAGTGACGCGTTCACCACCACACCATGCGGGTCCTTCGTTTCGCCTGTCTAGCAGCATTATAGTGGAAATTAGCGAGATAAGGTATAATCCCACAATGGCTTAAGCAGCAAATTTCCGAAAAATAGAGATTATACTGGGGCCCCCACAGCCAGTGAGGACCACTCAAGAGTCTAGCAGTTGTCTTTTTTTTTTAATAAATTTTCTGGATTTTCAGGTTTTTTAAACTTAAAAAGCAAATTAACTTTCGTCTTCTCTTTTGATCACTTATTTTTCATGCTTCCACAGAGATCCTTGTTCTTCTTTCTTTTTAGCAGTAAGGTATCGAGAGAATGTTTTTGCTTAGCTAGTTCTAGTTTTCAATTAAAGGAAAAGAGGTGCATCGCCTCGTAAATTCATTGGTTACAGCAAATGTGGATCTGTGCAGTAACTTTCAAGACTGTTCAGTGGACAAGTGTACATTTCGTTCTTTAGATGACAGCTTTACTGTCAGGCGAACTAAGTCCAAATTGATTGAAGGCTGGTAGTAGTATTTATGGCGATTGTAACGTATCTTATCTACTGCTATTTGCGTCCCGCTTCTACATCGAACATTACTGATATCTCGTAATACATCGTAGCTGTTTTTAGCAATCTTGTTTGTTACATTGTCTTCGTTTGACCTGTATATCAATGTCGGGAGTGGGTGGGCCCATATAGAAGTCTTGTAGGAAAGGCACTTTACATCCTTTGATGTGCCCTGACGTGCGAAAAAATGTTTGCTATGAGAACCTGAGGACGGTCTCACACAGTTGTTTTGGGATTCCACTGAAAATCAAGCTGGGTATCAACGCGTCATTGAAGAATGTGTATTACACATCGTCATTTCTTGAATAAAACCATCTGTATCAATGACAACTTCAAGACAACAGAACTGGTAGGAGGGCTTGATACTTGACGACGTGTGAAGACAGGCCATCTAACTAATCTGCAACAGAGTTTTGTCGTTTCACTATTCTCTGATGGTTATGCTATTTTCTTGCACTTTTCAACCATACTTTTGCAGAGGAGAAGCCACAGTGAGAGGCAGTTTTGGAGTAAAATGTTTTTGTTGAACCTTATTCTTACTGAATGTAAGCAGTGGTTTAAAACACACGGACTGGACAAACGCTATTTCGGAAAAACCTGGCCAAAAATGACTGAACTTGGCTTTGAGTTTAAGTTGTTTCAAGAGATGAACTGTTCTAGTAGACAAAAACTTGTCACAATCGCAGTGGTGCTGAGATATTTCCAAAACTCTGGACCATAAGTGTCTGTGGTGGCAATCGAACACATTATTACCCTTTCGGGAGCTAACGCGTTCTCCACCACACCGTGTAGATCCTTCTTTTCACCTTTCTCCCAGCTAGTTCTATTGATCAGTGTCATCATCAATCAACCGTCAACGGGATTGATCTGGAAAGCACAAATCGGCATTAAACCCAGTTAAACTGAGGCTGGAGTCGAAATCACAATGTCAACTTTTTATTTACTGCCTAGTACATTTTTAGATAACTATATAGGAAACAACCTGAGGGAAGAGCAAAACGAAGGACTCACATTGTGTGGTGTGACCGTTGGAAAGTGTAATAGCGTGTTGGAACCGCAGACACCTGCGGTCCGGAGTTTTGCAAATATCTTGGCATCATTTGCTTGTATTTCACATAATATCCTGCCGTAAAAAGTTGTACTAGGCAGTAAGTAAAAGTTGACATTGTGCCTTATCACATTACTTAGGAATTGTCTTTCTTTTATTTTCCTTGATTTCTGCACTTTTCCAAGCTTTGTTGCCCTGTGTTGGATGAGTCCCAGCGTTCCCATTCCTTTCTTCATCTGCACAGGGGGTATAACCTTCATGCACAGAGGTAGATGTGAGTATTCGGATGTGAATTCGACATTAGCTAGAAGCTCTGTGGTTTCTTTTCCTATTAATATGTCGATTTTATTATTCCTGTGCAGCAGTATATGGACCCTTTGAGGACGATGTAGCAAGCCGAATAGATTTCTAAATTATGGAGCTGAATTGTGTACTAAACACTTTTTTTTATTTATTTACAGGCGTTCCTTGTTTAATAGGTAGGAGAAAGCTGTGTATAACCACCTCTACTTACTTGATACTTGAATGGCCCGTCCTCACTGGTTGTGTGGACCCCACCATAATCACCATTTTTAGGAGATTTGCGGGAGGGGAGGGGAGGGGGGACGAATTCCACCGCTGTACATCACAGTATCGCAGTCAGACACCCAGGAACACCTCCCAGCCACGATGAGGCGGTAAACCGTTGGGAGGAACCTCCTCTACACTAGCCATTAATTGCTGATCCTTGCTGTTGCTTTTTCATACCAAGTATCTGCCGTAAATCTTTATCAAACAAACACTAGTTTCGCTTCGTTGTGGTTAGGTTTGTTCGATTTTTGGAAGTTAAGAAGATGTATGATGTAAACTTTACTAAAACTCAACGCTGTTTTTCACAAATAAGTGAAGGTTTGTATCTGTCGCGAAATCTGCTCAGGACTTTCACTTGAACAGCTCGTTTGAGATTGTGTGTTCTTGTCCAGTGCAGCGATTTCGCCACTAAAGTCAACTCTTGTTAGCAAGTTTTATGACTTTCCGTTAGTACAAGGCACTCCATGAAAAGGAGTTTGTTTCCATTTTACTTGTCATAAAAAGCATAGAAGATGTTCATCAATGTAGACGTAACGTCAATGAAAAACTGTTTCAAGATGGGTATCATTCGGAGAAATGAATGGGCAAGGATTTTAGTTCAGATACTGGTTTCAAAGCCTTGGAAATACATTTATTACAAAGTTCGTGGAGCATAACTGGTAGCGACTCCAGGAAAGGTGCTGCCATTCTTTTTTTTTAATTCTGACTTTATCTTAGGGTCACCGACTTCTAGTGCTTGCTACGTCTTCGAATCGATCTTTTCTTCGTGAACTTGAACTAGTAAATGCATTTGGTAGGTGTCATCATTGTCAGTTTTTCCATTGGTTTTTATTAATTGGGTTGATGAATTAAATATCGGTCGTTGTAGGACATGTGATAGATGTGCCAGTTTTGTCAACACCGGCTCATATAATGCATGTTTTGTATGAGTCAGATGTGTTCACTGAGAAGGAACTTCAAAAACTTAATGCTGATCTCCAAAACCTCCTGAAGAAACAGAGGTGAGAAAAAAGCACTGAGTAACACATTCGACTTTCGTTCATTGGTCAAAGAAGTGGGGACAGGAGATGAGTCACAAATAATATCTCCATCTTTTCCGTCTTTTTTTTTCGCTTCTTGCCAGTGTTTTAGTATGATTTTAAACTCAGTCTGTAAATTCCCCGCTAAAATATGGTCTAATATTTGTCGTATAACTTCTTTCCTACCCACTCACTTAGGTTTTTAGACGATCCATCATATGACGCTTTTACCAGCCCGTCTTCACTTTGTTTTGTTGTTTTACATCAGCTATGCATTGATATAGTCGAGTTCTCATGGTGTCTCAGCTGCAGTATTGAGATCTGTCATTTTTGCCTCACTGGCGTTTTGGTTGTTGGTTGAGCACGTTTTCCGTTGAGATTCCGATGTAGTCGTGCTAGAGGTGGATCGGAGTGAAGTATGCTGCCTTGTGACTCGGATTCTAACAAGTCTACAGCTATTCCTTCAATGGTAGCAAAACCTGCGATTCTTCAACCCGCCACATGAAGACTATGCAAGGTCCATAGCGTAAAATCTGGCAAACTAGGGAGATTGTATTGTATGCTCTGTAATTTGCGAATGATTATTTTTGAACAGCTGTTTTCGTCTCCTAACTGTAATTGTATATGCGTATATGCATGGACGGGAATGAGTGTTTTCTTATTGGAGATGAACAGTGAATGAATCGAGAAGGTAATTGATACAGTCATCTACAACTTCAACTCCAATGTTCGACGACCACATACACTTGTTTTCATACTGTTTCATGGAGAAATGGTATCTCATTTCAACGATTTAACCTTCCGATGCCCAACACGGTGTCGTTGAAGAATCATAGATCGGTCATAACAATTTGGAAACTTATCGCCAGTGTTCATCAAGACAGTAGGTTGGTATTCTTGTTGAGCAAACACGAGGTGTTCCTTTATTCTTTATTCTGTTAAAGCTGACGTTTCGGCAGTATTGCCTTCTTCTGAGCCGTTTATTACGTTCCTTCCACTGAGGAAGAAGAAGGCGATACTGCCGAAACGTCCGCTTTAACGGAATGAAGAATAAAGTAACAGCTCGTGGTTACTCAACAAGGATATCGAGAACTACTTGATCAATGCCGATGTTAATAGAAAGTTGCTTGTGGGAATTACAATAGATTGACTTTCTACAAGTTGTATATTTTGAGTCAGACAAATAATCGCGATTGCTGAGAAAGAAAACGATGCATTTATATGCCAAGGTTAATAGAAAGTGTTTGGTGCTATTGTTTGACAACACTTAGCTTATTGGATTCTTTCCTAGTAGCAACAAGAGATGGTTAGCATTGAACAGTATTAACTATGGCCGAATCAATGAAAAACCAGCGTGATTTTGTTTGTGTATACTAGTCTTCGATTGGATTTGTCAGCAACATTGATTCGGCCATAGTTTTGTTACTACTTCGCTGTGAAGATTGAATCCAGTTTTCTTTCTGCGTTCCATAATTCTCCACTTCATAACAGCTTTACATAAATATTGCTGATTTTTCTTAATCCTATTAATTATTGTGGTCCTTATTACGATACGCTGATAGGTTTATTTTGATAACAATGTGAACTCGAACTAACTTTTTATTAAAAAAAAGAACTGCTTTTATTTAGTTTTGTTGCTACTGCATGGAGAAACAGAATATTTATAGAACGAGTTTCAGCTACGGCATCGGCATCAAACGTCTGCTTGGCGTGATTGATTTCTGTAGAAAATGTGAAGAAGGATATCGAGCTCAAATGATGTACAACAAAATCGAGGCGATCGCTTTAGGAATGGAGTAGTGAGATAGCGAAGCTTAAGAGCCGGATCTTAATAAGCGTTCATTAAGCAAAGCTAATCAAGCTAGGTTGATGTGACTCTGGAACAGTGTCATTAGCTATGAATATGGTGAGACTGAACTAGTCTTTTTTCACTTTTCGAGGATTACTAATTTAGTCGGACTTGGGTAACGCTATGGTGTTGAACTAATCAACAAGCACTTTTTCTGTATTTCTTTCGATGCTGGCATTCCATTACAAAACTTTACATCACATTAGAGCCGTGTTGGGAAATTTGGTGATAACTTTCTGTACCAAAATATTTAACGCTTTTCAAGTTGGTATAACTACTCTTAGTATAAAATGTAGTGCTTAGCATTCGTGGCAATAAGTCTATGCTGCATTCAAGTGGGACCACTTAGTTCACGACTTAGGCGTAGCGGTGTTCATCCTGTGACAATGATTCTCATTCCATAAATTATCGATGTTCGTTGGAAGTTTCTATGTGGTGATTTATCTTAATTTAATTTATCTATTCCCATGATTTCTTATGATGGCTGGAAATAAAGGTGTAGTGCAAGTAATTTTGCGTTCGAGTTACTCACTGACCTTAAATTGAAGAGTAATAAACTAATGATGCAGTTAAATGTGATAAGATATGCTCATTTGGCTAGATTCAATTAATGGGAAGGTTATAAAAATACTAGGTAATGGTCAAATTGTTGCTCGACACTGACTTAGGATCGATTTCAATTTCCCTGTGTTAGTAGCTTTTCTTTTGTATTTTCTTTTCTCTGTTTTTCATACGTATTTCGCTAAAATCCAATCTTTGGAACATGTTTCGGATCGAATTCCTAACGGGAAAGCCAGCTTCGGCTTTAGTTGGCTCAAAGTGTCAGTTTGATCGTAACGCAATAGTATTGATGAATATATTCGCTGTTTTTTAGATGCATTTAATACTCCATGTTATTTCATGTGAATTCATCTTTTGTTTCCACAATGTTCATGAGAGATTGTAGACTTCTCAGTAATGAGATTAAGGCGATGAAAACGAAGGGGAAGAAGAAAAAGAAAAGGAAGAAGACGGAAACTTAGACGTCAGTTCGGCCATCGCGTAAAAATTAATCCAACGCATCGTTCCTAGTTTTGCTTTGGTGTGTCTTTCTTCATATTGTTTTGTGTGATGAATCGTTCTGTGATGAGACTGTTTCATCTCGTCATAATTTTACATATGTTTTCTCGTCACCTGGAATCATCTGTCATCTTGCTTATCTATCGGATTTTTCCTGGAATTTTCTGGAAATTTGCAGCTCTACTTGATCATGGTCGTGTAACTCAACCGATCATACGATTCCAAATCGGTCTACGTGCTTCAAGTCATATACGTCCGTTGTTCATGCGAATTAGTGTCGTCCCGATTAACGATTTCGGTATAAGAACGTAATCGACTACTCGAACATGTATTCTTTCATTCATAAGCTAACACGAGTTTGATGAACAACTTTATTCGACCAGCGTTTCGCCGTCTTCGTCTTCCTAAAAGGCGGTGATTAGAGTCGATGGTCCGCAGTCGTTTTAGTCTCGATATGACGTCTTCGTCCTTGTGTAGACGCGAATTTTCTTCAGTGGAGCACTGCTCGAATGAGGCTACCTCATCTGACAATTCTGTTTTGTACAAGACGGTTGTTGTTGATAGTGAGTGTCCGGTGATAACAACGTTTTTCCCGGGCAAATGCAGTATACTATCACTGTTTAGTGAGTGATAGTAGCATGCTTATAGGCACGTCGTTTATCGTCCAGCGCACTCATTGTCGCGTTTCTGAACGAGGACGTCCATCGTGTATCTAGTTTTCGGTCATCGTCGCCAAGCACTCCACCAACCACCGCACCTAGGTGCTAGGCAGTGCCGAGTGCGATGGTCATCATGTAACATCTCAGAACCTAAGAAAGAAGCGAAATGATGAGAAGAACTCGTTCCGTACACTTATCCCACTGCACTGCACATATTGTACCTGTTCGTCGATCATTCTATACAAGGTGCGCTAACTCATACCATGCATACCAATCGACGGACATCAAACGAACTGTATGGCGTATGTGATTGCTGTTGATAAGGATATCGTGAGCACTCATCAATCATACGGATCTGCTTACTCTTCAGCGAAATAACTCGTAGTAGATGTGATATGGTCGTGTTTAGCGCAATGGACAAAGCTCTCCTGTGATGCGTACACGATTGGTTTGGTTGCACGTAACCTAGCCCGTCATCGTTCCATAGTCGGTAAATAGCTATCAAACGTAGGTTAAATATGGGTAGTATCACATTTACGATAACGAAATTTGATGCAGAGAAGTAGCTGAGGGATTGGTTAATACTGAACGATCTGTCCCTTCTCATTTCACATATCTACTTCAATATTTGGACGGTACATTTTGATATGCTGTGTGAGTCGCAATAGTTGTCGAATTTCACTTGTGTTTTGTTGGTTGGGTAAGTTACTTTTTCCGTAGAGTTTCTGATGTTACTGGTGTGTTAGCAGTTGTGAATCGAAACAAGATTCACTGTTTTGTGAGTGCAATTCTTCCAGGATGGCGACGATTGTTGACAGAAAGTCATCTCTTGCTGAGCTTTTCTGCGTCCATTTTTGTTGTTGATATACGAACTGGATAATATCAGATATGCAATCAATATGTCCAACTTTTCATGTTCGACCTCACACCTGGCCAATCGACCTTCCTATTCTTCTGGGTTTGGATACTTTATGCCAGACATGTCTGAGAAGAGCTCCGATTCAAAAACACTGGCGACTGCTTGCGATGAAAATCTGGAAACACGTTAGCACTGCTGTCCCAGGATTCCAGCGGGAATTGAATCAATCAATGAAAAAAAAAGAAAAAAGAGAGAAAAAAAAAGGGTTTGCAAAAAAGGGCAGAAATCCTCAAGCAGCTATCAGATTACACTCGAATATGAATTCTTCCCTAGGTAATGGAGGAGAGGGAACGAAATGAATGGAAGATGTGCTGGGATCAGTACAATATGTTGTTAGCTCAAGTCAAAAATTAACAATTTTTGAAATATTAATATATGCATGGATTCGTGTATACATGTATGCCTAAGCGGATTCGTATATGTGAAGAAGATCTCTGGTCTCGATCATTGCCAATTCGGAAGAAGAGATCGGATGATAGCGTTGCGGCTATATTTCCGATACCGGGTGATCGTTTCTAGCCGCTACTTTGGATCGGAGTCCGCTATCATTTCTAATCAGTCCCCACCCTATCCCGTTCCATTCTTTGTTATTAAACCGACATCGTTTGGTCATCATTTATCAGCTTGATTATCAATCAAGAACATAGCTTTACGATTTCAATACTTCGACTTCGACGTTCTAAATAGATAATTTCTTAAAGTGGCATGGAAGTGCCTGCTGCAGAGAACATTTAAGAGCAAAAACACTTCAACGGACGAATGCGGAACGAAAACGATGAACGCGAAAACCGTCTATTTCTCACGAGATCTCTTAACACCACAGCGAAAACAAATGTAAACCTGCCATACACAGGTTCAGTTTTCATTTCTTGAACTTTAGGAAGAAAACTACGCGTTCATATCATGAAAAAGTTTTGAAGATATTTCATGAAAGAAAACTATTACACAAACAACGAGTTAGAATGTTAAAGCAGAAAAGTTTTAGGAGTTCAGTGGTCTCACTTCTTTTTTGCCATGAGTATAATTCTCAAGTTAAGCTATCGAATGCGAAAAATACTATCTTTGCTGGGTAGGTAGATATAGATTGATGGATGGCCAATGATATTCTAAGTGTACACCGATTAAGGCCACTCAAAAAATACTAATAATAAAAAGCGACAAGTGTGGAGGAGAAGCCAAAAAAAACGAGGTTTTCTTTGAGGGTTGCCACATCAGGTAGGATACCAGAACAGGCTTGATATCGTTCCATAAAGGATAAAGGATAAAGCTCTCGGCGTTGGTCAATCCCTGAGTGATGCGCCGTGCATTCGACTTCATTAAGTATCGTTGGAGGTGATTGAATGCATGTCTGGCCTTTACAATGACTCGCGGTGGCCTGCCAATGTATCGAGCCAGTGCTGCTATCCTCCCAGACAAGTCTGGTACCAATTTCCCGACCCCGGAGGGATGGAAGGCTTGGTGGGCCACGAGCGCAGGGATCGATTCCACGTGCGTGTCGCAGTGGCACCTCCAACAACTGCGCCACACGCGCCCATGGATATCGTTCCATTAGTTCCATAATCGTCCAGCTCACCAAATAAGTGCTGGCATGGATGAGTTTTCGAAGAACGATTTAATGGATAGCATTGTGATGAAACAGCAAAACACGAATTTCTTTTGTACAAGAAACAAGAAAAAAACCAGCAACTCTAAAAATGGTGTGAAATTTCGAAGGTACGGTAGGAGGCGCCTTAGGATACATGTGTGCCTGATTAGTATTCGGTGTCTTGAAGAAGAGATTACAAGTGGAAGAGTTGGAGATGTTTGATGCTGGTTAGTTCGCCTGATCTCTAAGAAATTTCTCAGAAGACAGAAGTATGCTTTGCACAGCATAAAGTCGATGGTGAATAACGACAGCTATCAGAAGACTTTAAGGAAATTCATCTCGCTGGTGATGTCTAATGTTCCGAATATGATTATCCATTTACATATATAATATTGAAAACACTATACTTGCATATCGATGCAATGTAGAACAGTCGACAGTGATTGGCAATGTTCGGTGTAGAGTCGTTGCATGGTGACGGCCTGGCTATTTTGATAGTTCAGAGAGGAAAACTTACCTAACCATTAAGATTTATGGCCAAATGGGAATTGTGGAACGGCTCGAATGAATCTTGAATATGAGTCATTCAAGTGAACGGAAATACCAGTGAATGAAGGTAGTACGTTGCTGTAAATGATTACTTACTATGAAAAGCCAAAACCATAAAGTTCTCGGTGTTGATCGATCTCTGAGGGACCCGCCATGCCATGAATTCATAAAGTATCTTTAGAGGTGGTTGAGTGCATATCTGGACTCTGAAATAATTCATGGTAATCGACCGATGTACCGAGTCAGTTCTGCCATCCTCCCAGACAGCTCTGACACCAATTTTCCTAACCCGGAGAGCAGACGGGCTTGCGTCCATTTTTAGCGATAACATACTTATTATTCAAGCAGTGTTCGTGAATCCGTTCAGAATTTTTCTTCATGGCTAGCCGAAATTTTTTGCATAAATATTGTAAAAGGGATCAGAATTCTTTTCTAAAGGTTTCATCACTATTTCTGATTGTTGTTTTATTCGTCCTATTCGCTTATGCACCGCAATTCTCACATTGTTAAGTAGGAAGTGCTTTGCTTATTAAAACTTCATTTACTATTTGCTTGAACCTACCTGGTCGTTCACGCTCCCAAAAGTAGAAAAAAAAGAAAAGGAAAACAAGGAAAGAAAAAGGGAAGGGAAACACGACGAAAGTAATTCTGTTTTATGTGTGGTTATTTTCTCAGCATGTTCGCTCATTTATATCGCACGTACACTTTCGCGAACAACCGAACAGCTAAGGAAATCTCCGGCAGACCTCCCGTTCGTGCTTTCCGGACTCCAGCCAGAGTACTCCCACTTTGATCTGCCCACTGGGCGAGTTGCAAGCTCATAGCACCAAATACCATCGTTCTTATTGCCTTTTCAAAAAGAGCGCTATAAGAACTTCAGGAAGCTCTTCGTGTAATAGATTTAGGCTAAGCTAAGCTTCTGGTTGGAAAGTAAGCTGGTACTCAAAGTCAGCTTAGATGAACTTAATGGTCGATGAATCTTCTTGAACTACATGTACCAGTTCAACTCTGAATAGAAACAGTTAGCCATGACGAAGCTTAAACTATTGTGGAAACCCAAACATTATTATTTTATCATTAAATACTAAAAAAAGACGCTTCAGCATCTATTGAACGGCAAGGCGTTTATAATCATAACCCTGCGAACTCAACTAATGTTGACAACGGCATTGTCAAGAAACGGTTTGAGTCCTTAGTATAGAAGTCGATTATGCAAACTTCATGAACACAAATTCATGAAAGAATAGCTTGACATACTTCGCTAAAGTTTATCACAGGGTGTTTTTTTTTAAGAATGCGCGATAGCTACATTCTATAGGTTTAGCAACCATGTTAAGACTTTCATGAACAGATTTAAAGATCTATGAACCCTGAAAAATGAGCGCATAGGGTCACTTTTCACGTGATATTTAGTTAAGGTATGATTGCGAAATAGGCTCGTATAGGGCAGTGGTTAGTTCCTTGCAAAACAGATTGGACTGATGGCTGTTTCAATCCCGCCTTACAGCTCACCCGGTCTTTTATTCCTCCCGGATCGAGAAATTGGTGCCAGACATGTTTGAGAATTTAGAAACACTGACTTGATACATTGGAATGCACAGAACGTACACAGAAAATGATTCTATAGGCGAGGTACGGTTTCAATCACCTCTGCGATAGTCAAATGACATAATCTTTAGGGGTTGATGAACGGCGAACTCTCCATCCTTCATACCTCATAATTGCGAATACAATAAGGGGAGTTTTGAGTAGAACAGTTGTATACTGTAATCAGCAGTCAACAACAAATCGCTAACTCTCATAGCTGAGATAAACGAACGTTGATCAGTGTCATGTTAGCTGTTAAATCATTCTTCATGACCTCTTTTTGTTGATAGTCTAAATTTTCGAATGAATTCGATATTTAGTAGAAAGTATCGGCTGGTATACTGTACTTCACACAAATAAAGATCAATATGTTTGTCAGGATCGGGTTGTGTTCACATGCAAGAAGATGATTACCGTAGTGTGACGTCGTAAGACCTAACCGAAGCTATCGTAACAACGTGATGTCGATGAAGCCGAATTAACGAATAAAAGATTAGAGTGCTCGGCAAACCTCAAATTTCTAGAATTCCAGCGTGCACTCGATTTCACTAAGCATAAGAGGACTTTTGAGTAGAACAGTTGTCTTCTGACTGAATGCATATTTAGTCCCCACAATGGTTTAAAGTGACCTAAGGACAATATTTTCAAGCAAATCAGTATTTCTATCCTCCCAGAGAAGGTTGGTACCATTTTTCACCGATCGGGAAGGCAATTAGAACTTGATTCGACCAGAAGGTAGAATCGAGTGCTTACGATCACACGTCCAGACGCTGATATACCATAAAAAAATATGGCCATTGTTCAATCATAATATTATAGAGACCATCGGATAATCGGCACAAAACTACCGACCGACAGATGCACGTTCATGCATCCGTTCGTCCGTCTATCCGTCGATTTGTGTGTTGTTGACTGATAGTAGATCGACAAATGAATCGTGGACGAACATGTGTATCCTTTCTTCACTTTCACATATCACTTTGAGAATGAATGGCATCCAACGTAAAAAGAAATTGCACTCAATCACTTAAAACCAAGCTTTCAGCAAGCAATTCAATACTTCCCATACGATACTGAACAGTCTCTTTCCATATGTCACCCAGTGGACTATGATTGATGGTAGACCACACCTTGTTTTTTTGTCGATGATTTTGCGTAACAGAATTAACATCTAAAAACATCAAAAATATAAAAATCGTCACGTAACGGGAAAAATACCTATGTGAGTTGTCTTTGTCAAAATTTTTTCTTTGCTGTAAACCGAACGACAGCACGACCATCAAGAAATATAGCGATCAACTTGGTTGTGTAAATCGGCCGATACAGCAAGTAAAATTTTTTGAACACCGTAGTATTGTGTACTGTATACTGTATACTGTAGATTGTATTGCGTACAATTTGTATAGAAAACAATGAAAGCTAAGAAAAATAGTCCACATGTTTTCTTAATTAGGTTTAATAAAAGTGTGTTTTGAGATCCAAGTGAACCTAGTAGTTCGGCAATTTGTCTTTTCTTACCGGACTCATATATGAATTTTTTACGCATCTATGCCGTGTGGAGTAAGGGCTAGATATGCCTCGCAATGTACATTGGGTCGTCGCCGGTTTGACTCCTCGTACAGTGCTCACCAAGTCTTCTATCACTCCAGGATAGGCAGATTGGTAATAGACTTGCTTAGGAGGGCAAACACATTCACCTGATACATCGATAGGACGCCGTTATTAATTCTGTAGGACATTTATTCATTCACTCATCTCTGCGATCTTACGAATAGAGTTGCTTATATGGTGCACTACCATAGGATTCATCAACCCCTAGCGCTCTAGACTTCATATATATGTATAAATATGAACACATTAATGATTGCATATGAATGCGCTTACCTGCACGTGGATTTCACTCTCCTAGTCAATTCAGTCACAAACCTGTGATCGGATTGACAGGAAGGTGCATTGTAGGCGATTTGATGGTGAATTCGACAAAGAACTATCTTACTAACTACTTAACTATCTTGTTCTCATGGTATGCCCATCATGATGATAAGCTCTCCAAATCTTGTCCTCATTCAAAATGGTTGGAGGCCTTTGCTACCGTACCACCAAAAATTGTGGAAAGACCAGCTTACGTGCGAAAAATGTGCCAAGCCAGTGGAAACGTAATGGATGATCGTGTTAGTCCGTAGTTAACTGGATTAAAAGTGAAGAAAATGATTTCCTCCGAATTTTGATGGAAAATAAATGTTTAGTGAATTTTTCACCTCGTCCTTGGCAAACTGACTACACGTTTCTCCGCGCCCATGTCCTATCTTTCTCCTGCTGTCCGAAGATATTATGAAATGGGCCCGAACGATACTATGATTTAGGCTCTATCGCCATTCTAAAATAGAAAACTAATGAATCAGCTGAACAAAAAAGTGAATAAATGAAATAAAAAGACAGCGGTGCGCAAGATTCTACATGACTGAGAATAGTGAAGCACACAAAGGTTGATCCTCGAATGACTCACGGAACAAAAATTTCGTTAAATGCCTTGAATGATTGGTAGAACAGGTTATTCGTAAGATGCCCGCCTACTCCAGCGTGCATCCTTATAAAGAGAAAAGTGATCAGCCTAGCGATCAGCTCATTTCGATCGGTGTCCATCATTATCGTTCACGTTATTGTCATTACCATCACAGCAATCATTGTATGGCATTTTGTTCGTCACCTGTACGAATTCTCAACCTTAAATTCTCTGGTTTTATCCGATAATCTTCACTTATAAACTCATTATGGAGAATGGTCAATGTCATCATCGGAGCTTATTCACGTCCAAATTTGATCCTCAACAAATTAGTTCTATTAGGCGTTGTAGAAGCTCATTATGTTTCAACGATAAAGACCTGCGATGAATTTCACTGGAAAGCTTCAGTTTCTCATTTTTGACTGGTCTACTATTAGAAATCGTTGTTCGCAGTAATGGCTTACGAGCTCAGTGATACACACCTTTGTTCTAAATTGTCCTACGTCAAACGAAGACTTTTCCGTCTGGGGAAGTCATGCGAGCTAAGAATAGTTTAGACGCTCATAGTCGAAAGCAGAGATGGTTGTCAAGCAAGCACGCTGATCTACATCTTGAAAGAAACTCAATCTCAAAGCAACAATTCTTTCATGAATTCATATTAGTCGGTAACGTCCCGTGATGATAGTGATGATGGTGTTGGCTAACTTCGTAACGCACTGGCACTTCTATCTCAGCATTCTGGGCAGAATGTTTTGTCCAATGAACAAATTTCCAGTCAAATTTGGATTCATTTAGTTTTATTTATGATCTAGAGAGAGCTATCTATTTAAGGAGGTTCGTTGTGTCTTCAAGGTTACGGGAACTAAAGTCATACAGCCATACCTATTTCATGGCATGTGTTCGCTTTTTTTCAGCTTCCGGGGCAACAGGTGGTATTCGATTTTGTATTCGACAGCACTATCCTTCAATCATTATGTTGTAAAACCGGTATAAGAGCAATACCATCAGCATGGACCAGCTGCACAGCCAAATGCTTTGACGAAAATCCTTGAACGACATTGATAAAAACTATAGCTTTGACGAAATTTCTTTTAAAAACTATGCGGTCAACATTAAGGTGATTTAGATGCGTATTGACATCAAATCGTACTAATCTGGAAGTGTGAGGAAATCGCTCTTCCCTAGTATTTAAGCAAAAAATTGATTGAGTATGATGTGGGACAATGGATAGACATCGATTTTTCTGATGGATAATTTGCACAGTGCTATGATAACATAGAGAAAAAGACGAAAATTGTGACAATATATTGCACTACAAGACCTTCGAGGTGTCTACAGCCTCTCACTAGTCTGTGGTAGTATGGAAACATCGAAAGACAATCATCATGACCAATAATACTTTTCACTTTTTTTTTCTTTTTCTATCTTAAAAACTATGCTAAAAGCCATTTATTGATGTAAACAAGGTAGTATGGAATGGGCAGCATCTACATTTAACGAATTCATTGCCAACGACTTCTTTAGTTCACTGCAGGCGCCTAAACTGAACATCTTCTACTGAGCGTAATCCGCTAAATTCCCGCTTTATATTCTGCTTCTCATTTAGTTATATCCAATCCGTTACGGTTTCTGATATTAGTTGAACGCATCGCTGAACGATGTGATGTTCGTGTCGGAGACGATGAAAGTCTTCATCAGCCAGACCAACAAATTCTCATTGCTTCGGTAGCCGTTAGCGGACATATTTTAGTGAAGGATAGTGAGCAAGAATCTGTGTTTCTTAGAAAACCTGTACAAAACAGTGTTAAAAAATTCCAAGATTTCACGTCATTTGTTGGGAAGAGTACAGTGATGGTTGTTGAGGTCGAAATGAGTGGAGCTTCCGAAAAGAAAAAACAATGAATGATTGAGACATATGGTGCAATGATCTATGGAGATTCCTGGGGAGACATTCAAATCGCCGAAAAGAAGAAAAGCCGAAAGAAAAAGTACATTTGAACACTAGGAAAAAAGCGCGCTTCAATCTTGACCGTCGGTATTAATTGAAACCAGTAGATTATGAGCTGACGAAACGTCAGAGCGAATTGTTCAGGCACGCATGTGTTCTTCATGGCAAATTATTTGCTCTTTCATTAGGCTCTATTTAAAATGGCGTTGAAGTCGATTGTATTTCGCCTACTACGTAGTTATTAATTGGTGAATGGCCGATTGCCATAAATAGAGATTCTTTTCCGGTGAATGAGATACATCAAAGCGTGACGGCAAACTGATTTTTTCATCTCTCTTTGTGAAATCTATCTATTAACCGATTAAAACTCCCGAGAAGTAGTGGGATAAAAAGCTGCAATCCATTTACTGAGCATTTTTGTGTATGAGACAACAATAACGGAAGCCGATGTAGAACAGACCTTAGTGATAGCTTGTTGCACTGGATTCTGTAAGTATTCCCTGGTTGCCATCTCAATCCCGTGTCCTGAGCCCACTAAACCGTCTTTCTCTCCGGGAGCAGAAAATTGGTACCAAACTTGTCTGGGAGGACAAGGGCACTGACTTGATGCATCAGAAAGCTTACCGAAGTCATTGTATACTTCAGATATGCATCCATAAGACGGTACGAATGCGCTTGAATGCATGGCGAATCCCTTAGGAATTGATCAACACCGCACGCTTTACCCTTCATCATTGTCCGAAAACCAATATTGTTACGAAATGTTCTTCTGTTCTTCCAGAAGACCGTTTCTGGTCGGTTTCGGTTTCCACTGGGAGAAAAACGCGCACTTTGGGATCGAAAGAAATTGGTCGAGCCAATGATGACATCACTATCGCAGACGGTCCGCCCCTAACTTCTTGCCGTCACCGCCCTCTGGGACGCCAACGGTCGCGATGGGCGGTACTGACGATGTGAGGTCACTGCGGGCGACGGAAGGCATTTATGTCCTAACAGGCTTGTAATTTCAGTGTCTCACATAGGCTAGTGCCAGGAGTCGATTGGCCTTGGCCCTGACCTGCCGCCCTTATGCGACTGCTGCTTGACTATGTAGTCGTTGTCGTTGTCGTCTTCGAAGTAACCGACGTAATCGTCGCCGATATCGACGTCATGGTCTTCCAACAATTTCACTATCTTACATCTCTCTCTCTCTCTCTCTCTCTCTCTGTCTCACTTCTCTCTGTCATTTTTTGTATTTCACTCTTTAATTTTGCACTCATGACATTTCTAAATCAGAAATGTTTTAATGTCATTAGCTACGACAAACTGTTTCGTTGCAGTTTTTCTTTCACAAAATTCAAGTTGTACTTTTTTGCAGAAAGTACGATGAACTCTACTCTGTCATTCATTGTTTTCACCCTTCTATGCTCGCTTGTTGTCTGCCGGCCGAAATACAAAGGTTTGTAAACAATGTGTTTGTTTTTTTCTATGAATAGATTGAATAACATCCTATGGAAGCATAGAATTGTGATAATTTTTGTTACCGTCAAGACGACTAAATAATCATACAGCTCCCACCTTCTTCCAAATGCTAGCAAAACTGATCAATGTTTAAATGCTGGATTAAGTGAATTGCTTTCAGGTGAAGAATTTGACTACCGCATGTCTGATGATGACGCTGGTGTGGTGATTGATCGAGTGCTGGAACCAAGACCTAAACATGATTCGCATCATCATCACCATCATCGTCACCATACTCATCATCATCGTCATCGTCATCAAAACAGCGATAAACATTACTTGAAGACGAATCGGATTCAAAATTTGATGAGACTATTCTGATGGGTCACGGTCGTGAGTGGTGGTGACATCGTCTGCTACGTCGACGTCGTCGTTTTTCGTCTTCGATGACAACAGCGGAACGGCACCACTTGTTCATAGCGTAGCTAATGATGATAAGCGCTCGAAGCGAATTTGAAGGTCATCACCGCTAACCTCGTTGTTGCCATAACGTATTTCATAGGTTAGGCCGCACCGGTTGGCTAAATGCCAATAAAGCTTCGGCTCTACCTACCGTCATCGTCCCATCATAAGAGCTTACCTCAGATGTTTTTTCTTTAACATTTGACTATGTCTTTCTTGCGAACCTGTGCAATTCATTGATCTCTAATGTGCCTTCTCTTGAATGCCAAGTAGCTGAAGTTATTTCTTTTGAGAGACGACATAGAGTTTTTCCTCCTCCTTCTCTTGAATTATGACACGATACTGCTTTTTCTTTTTTTTAATGCTTTTATGTAATTTAGATTTACCAACTTTATTTGTAACTGTTTTTGTTTTTAAATCATAATTCGATTAGATTTTGTTGTTGAGCGGTTCACTTTCTTGAATGCGATCATACTTGTACTTTCTTTTAATGTTAATTCTGCTCATAGTAGTCAAATGATCTCACGCTTTTCTACTTAGATGAATAGTATAAATCGTATGAAAGGAAACGTTGTTAACGGTGTTATGTAGTTTGAGTATAAATCTTCCTTGTGAACTCCATTTGTCTTCATCATCTGTGGTATTAATTTAAAGGGCTAAAAAGGAATACTCTTTTAAAGAATTTTTTGGGATAGACTGCTCTCTTATTATGCAGCTTGTAAAGTGTTATGTGAAACTTTAGACTGGCCATAATATTTCAACCAATGATTTTGTGGTCTTCAAACCATAGTCAGCACTGAAGGTGTTCAAGTTCATCTGCTAATTCGGTCAGCAATAACGACCTAACAGCTTCCCTTCTTAACTGAGATATCGCTGAACCCCAGTCAACCGTGGTCTTCCCTGAAACTTTCAGATATCCACGCTGAAATACAAGGAGTTTTCTGCCTTTGGAATCGTCACCAGTCCTTATGGAACACACGAAGATTCGGTGACACACTGTTAGGGTTCTTCCAATCCGACATCAGCCCATGTGCTAGTGGCCTTAGTCGACCTACGATGTATCAAGCAAAATCCTTACAAAACTACGAGAAACTTTCAAGATGTATGGATAGCAAGGTTGAGGAAATAATCCAAAAAATAAGTGATAAAACAAATTTTACCAGATTTCATAGTTATTAATCACCGGTTGTTATTCTTAGATGATGGAAAATATAACCTGGACTAGGTTTATCACTTAGATGGTTAGATGGCCTGGTCATAATAAAGAATTCTGTCGGCCGGCAGTAGAACAGTTTGCGTCCGAACGGTATTTTGCTGAATTGGAAAATGTCCCAAGATATAATTGTCAACCGGTTTGCGGTTGCCATCAGAGGCACTAGCGGATGGAGGATCCTTGCTTTGCTACCTTCTCGCAAAGGCTCTTACAAAAACGACGTCGATTACTAGTGTAGACTTGCTCCTTACCGGATTTCAGAGTGGAGGCCTCCCATGTTATTTTTTTCGAAAGCCACTTCCAATCCACTTCCATGTACTTTTCAGTGAATTGGCAGCAGCATTTCAATCAGATATTATGTAGCTATATGTTATTATATTATCACATAAAGATCTGAGTATGCATATTGTCCACTGAGCATAAATCGTTCAGTGTTGGTCAGTCATTAAGAGATGTGCTATGTATTCATTCCATTCATAGCATCATGGAGCTGATTGGATACATATTTGATCTATGTAATCTATTTCAATGGCCTACCGGTGTACCGAATGAGCGTTCTTAGTCTCTGAAATAAGTGCAGCACCTATTTACTGACCTCGAAGTTATAGAGGGTTTGGTCTTACCTATGCTGTGGTGTCTAACCACTGACCAACAAGACACGTCACATATTTCCTATTTGGCTTGTAACTTTTCTGCTGAGAAAAATCAGTAGTGAAAAGCACAACAGTTGTTTCCATCCTCTAAATTCTGTTATCACCGCCTTATCACTTTGGTAGTTGTTGATTCACGTCGTTTGCTTTAAACTCAATTATGGTCCAGAATAATCTTCACAGGTATTCATATATAGTAGAATATGTGAGCAAATTCAACAGTAATTAAGTGAATGAAAAAACAAGTCACTAAAAAACTAAATTATGTGGTATCTCAAGGATCGTCGAGCTCGTAATATAAATAGGAGAGAAGGCGACATTCCAGGCGAAGACGAGAAGCAGATAAGAGTGGTTTGGAACAAACTTGAGATAGGGAAAAGTCGAAACAGATCTAACGAGTTCAATACTCATGTAAGCCAACTGTACGAGCAGCTGAAATTAGGTTTCAGATTCCCAAACGACGATCGTTCTTAAACGTGAGCACCACCACCTGCATGGACAGCAGTAGCAGAACATCGAAATAAAAGGAAGAAGTGACGGAACTCACATTGCAGGTTAAACGACTGAAGTCATTTAAGTTTTGCACAAGTGATGAATAGATAATGAAACAGTGCACGTCAAATAAGAAATTTCTATTTCTGATGTACCAAAAGTAATGTTGGGTACCACTACTTGTGCCCTTTGTTCAATCAGGCTAGAGTTTTGGTTATGTGGTAAAAGCAATTCTCTTGTTTTTCTCAGGACCAAACGACTTGTGGCGAATGGTTTCTTGGGCTTGAAAGCAATTCGAAAAGATCCTGCTTTAGATCAGGAAAAATAGTGCCATTGGTCATAGAAATAACTTGTTTTTTAGTTAGTGGCGTCCCAATCCTGGATAATCCCTCGCCTCCGTCGTTTTAGTTAAAATAATTGCATCTTTTTTAATACTTTTGTTTAATGAGACCATTAGTTTCCATTCGAAACCAAGGATAAAGGATTTCGCGTTTATTCGTCTCTGAAGGATGCGCTATGCATTCGACTCCTGTCATAACACCGTATAGGTAACTGAGTGCATATATGGCCTATACAATGACTTGCGGTGGCCTACTGATGTCATCAAATCAGTATTGCTAATCTTCGAGACATGTCTGGTTGGTACCTTTGGTTGGTATGTCCGGTTCCTCGACCGCGGAGGAACGGAAGTCTTGGTTGGCTCGAGGTGCGGATGCGAACCAAGGACCGATCTAGTATGTGTTACATAAGAGTTCTGACGACTATGCAGCACGTGAGTTTTCATACTACTGATTTCCCTAATATTGCCCGATTATTGAAAAATAGTAGCATTTTGAGCAATAGTATTACTTGGTTTTACATCATTTGGTTCTACAAAAAGGCGAGAGCGTAGTTCTTTAGTCTCTACATTGTCAGTTTAATAGTGTCAGTTCAATATAGCACATCGCTGACGTTGGAGAACCAAAGAATTTGTTATCTGACGGAAAGAAAGAGTTTCGTTTTGACGGTGAATAAAGAAGAGCGATGAGTCATAGTCAGTCAATGCGTCGTTAATCTTCGACCTAGGTGTTTCGTCACAATGACGACAGCGCTCAAAAGTCGTACGATTGGGAGCATTCGTTGGCAGTTCAATGCGCTACCCGCGTGTCGAAATTGGCAGTGATTCAACTCTGTGTCACAGTAAGACACTGCGCTGTAAACAACTCGCCAGGCTTCGCGTTTGTTATTGAAAGGAGGTGGTGGCTATGTAAAGCCACCCTTAGCTCGTTGTGCTGTTCCGGAGCAGATCCGAAGCATAATTACCGCAGAAGATCTTGAAACCTTTCCTTCTCACTTATCATATAATACTTCCCAGACTCTTGACAACGAACTACTGATCGCATTCGAAGGATAGGATGGAAGTTTCACACTATCAACAGACACTATCAAATCCACGCACTTATGGATGATGACAGATGCATATGGTATTCTGGTATAGGATAGGAAGCCCAAATTCTTTTCATGGATGATCTTTGATGGAACGTTTATATGTTGGTTGAGATCTCTTCACATGATTTCGTGACTAACCGGCTCACGATCTCTTTGTATGAAGCAGACCAAGGTGTTCAGTCGAGTGAGGTAAAAGAAAAGCAGTGAAAATAAACGGCTGCCATGTGATCCTAACCACCTTGGCGCATACCATATCAAGAATTCGTCGAGTTACTATGGTGGATTACGTGACATTCTTATCATGCATGTGATTACAAGTCAGATAAATATTGTGGTCAACCATGTGGAAACGACGAAAATCTCTCATAGTTGCCGAATTCGTGGAGTGATATTTAGTTTTGGCGCAGTATCATAAACTCCAAAACGTGATGCTGACCTTGAAAATCTTGTCTTTCGTAATTCGAATATTTTGCTTCGATCTATAAGGCTATTAGTGCTAACCTAAAAAACAGACATAGAGAATGATAACGACCTTTTCTTGAAGTCGCAGCTGATCAGTTTGATGTCAGCTAGAAAGAGAACTGCGCTATAACACTTATGCGAATGTCTCTCCACGTGACAGCGATGGGCTATTTTTAGAGAAGAAAAGGGCACACTACAGCAAGAATGGTTGAAATACCTTTCAAAGAAATCGAATAAATCGTATCGAACGGTCGAATGTTTGAAATCTCATAGTTCCTAGTTTTTCATCGTTTTTCAACTATTTTCGTTCTCGTTTACAGAGTGAGCACGTTCAGTTGTAATAGTAGCAGATATTTTACTACCTTCCCGAGTTAGAGAGGTGGTTAGACACTGTGGAAAGAAAAACATGCCCTTCATTTGATGCTAATGGATTGAAACAATTGCTACACTGCTAGCACTGCTACAGTGGAATAGTTTACACTCGTCGTGGATGCCAGAATAGTTTCTCACAAGGTGATTTCATCAATAGTCTCCAATTCCAAGGCAAAAGAGCTCGACAAACTACCTAGGCCTATATCTAGTCACTGACGTGCCTTACTCTTGTGTCCTACCCTAATGGACAACCTATTGCCAAAATCAGAATGAAAAAGACAGGAAGACAGGAAGGATTTCCAAATCTTGTTTGGCAAGCACAGGTAAGTTAAAGGTAATGTACGTTATAACATTCAGCGAACTTCATACTACTGTAGTATTACAGTCCGTGTGTGTACGTACACATGTACACGTGTGTATACCCACATATATATACATATATATATATATAATATATAATATATGTATATATATGTTTGCGTGTGTGTCTATATATGGATGTGCATATGTGTGCATGTGTCTGCGTGCATATATATATATTTGTATATATATATATATATATATCTGTCTTTGTGTGTTTTTGTCATTCAAGCTCCTCTCTTCCTTTGCTTTTCTTATTCATTTACTCACGCATCGCAATGGTATGCCAGAAATCGTGACCTCCGGCAGAAGGTCGAAAGAAATGTCTCATCACTTGTCCGTTATCATCAATTCAAATGAACTTCGCGGGAAAACAGCAACATGGTACCGCCAGATGTTGATGACACGGTACCAGGCAAGATCACTATCATACACTGCAAAAGGACGATTAATGAATGGATGATGCAACTGTTTTAGTTACACCGTCACCTACCGATAGGAACACATTTATCTGCTCATATATCAGATCACCCACGACAAGGGATCTATGAGTTTTAGTTATAACTGGTTAGCGAGCACTTACTTACGCCTAGTTTAGTTACTCAGCAGGTTTTTTTTTAAATAAGAGCGTTTTTTGGATGATGATAACTTTCTCATAAGATGGTAGATGGATGTAGAAGATGGCGTTATATACAAATAGCGTCCGCTTCAACACCATTCACAACTATTCGCTACTGTATCATTACAGTATCCTTGAGGTTAAGTACACTTTTGCAAGAGAATTCTGCGTCACATGACACAGAGGAGGCGTTAGGTTAGATGACCTTTTAGTTAAGCCGCCGACGCGGTCAAGGCTCCACCGTATTCGCCGCCAAGCGCCGCACCCAACACATCATTTGCGGCTGCACCGGGGTGGTCTCGTTGTGTTGGCATCGCGCCAAATACCCAGAAACCGCCGAATGTCGGTCATACGGTAGCATTTTTCGTAAATCCCCTGAGTACAGCCTGACATTTGAGCATTTGTGGAGTCTAGAATACTTGGACAACATCTGGTTTCAATTCGTCAAGCTAACAACATTCAAATGAAACATGTCGGTGCAGCAGCTTAAAGCGTAAAGCAAAACTGGTTGAATAAATATGATTCCCGTGATAACGAAAAAGTCATGAAAGCGGTTTTCTCGTGGTTTGCGACATTTCTTAATAATATCGAGACATAATTACTGATCAACCACTGGGACACACTTCAGTGAAACAGGACGAATTACCCAAAAGTGTTACCAAATACCTAGAATTACCATTTAAAAAAGAACTTAATGATTAGAAGTGATTGCAGCGGTTTTTCTTGAGTCGTCGATGGCATTTGTCTTCGATGATGTTTCACAGCACTACATCACCTGCGTAGATAGGGAGTAGAGGAACTGGCAATGTGCCAGTGACAGATGAAGAGGCCTAGAAGAGCAACCTCCATTCACTCCAGTACTGGACCACCTAAACTCTGACCTTTAGACATCGACACATATCTTTTACTTCAATGAGAAATAAATTGCCCTGTATATACGAGCTCATCACTATATATCACTTACTTCCATGAGTCATAGACTAAACTAGCATTAGTTAACATGTGCATTAAGCCTGATTCGCAAGTGAGAAGTGTCGAATGATCACAACATATTCAAGAAAATGAGATCTAAGGTAATATCCCTTATTCTTTAGTCCTTCTTTTTGATGAGTGATAACTCACGGAAAGCTTTAGAGCATAAATTTCACATTTTATGAAACTAGAACTCCTCTATTGGCTCGAGGTCCGAAATATTTCAAATTGGACAGAACGACGTCTTGGGTAAAATCTGAGTCCATTCAAATGCAGTCAGACATGAATATGATGTCTACCTAGAAATTCTATAAGTCAATCAAACGTTCTCATCACAGTTACCGGTTAACTGGTTACAATGTAAACAAGAAGCTCATAAGTTTTCAAAAAGGTGAATAAAATAAGCAAAAAATAAGAACACAATTATTTTGGCAAAAAAGAAAAAACCAAGAAAAAAGGGAGGAATACGTCAAGCGGTAAGTCAGCAAGTGGCAAGTGCATAAAGTAGTGAGAAATACTTAGCCATAAACAAGGGATAAATCCTGTCGCACAAGCAAAAATCGCTCATGGAAGGGAACTACACATAACGAATACGTATTGATCCATCATGTATATTACGTCATATTGCCTATCTATAATACAAAAAATTATATTTTATAAAGTGAAACCAAATAAAAAACTAAAACCAGATAAAATTGAAAAATTGAAACTGACTAATAATTAACAAATTAATAATTTAATAAAATTAAATTTCAATAAATTTAAATAAGTAAAATAAACGGCTGTTAAAGTTGAGTAAACAGGCAGCTCAAAGACCGTGGTGAAGTAAAAACATTAATTAATAACAAAATAAATAAATAAATAAATAATGAAAGAGAGAGTGAGAAATTGCAATAGCTCAAACGAGGGACACTAGAAATGATAACCACTTAAGAATAGTTGCCTATAAAATAATAAAAAATAAAAAATAATAAATAGTAACGACATTTACTTAGTAATTGCTATTTACTCATTTGTTTGTGGAAGAAGCTCTATTAGACTGATTCATTCAGATTGACTCATTTAACTGGTTCTGAGAGCTTTTTTCTCTAGAATTTCGAAAAACCTGTGCCAGGACGTTCAAAGGTCATCGTCGGTCAGATCGATGGTCACTACCGGTCCATATGGAACAGAGAGACGGTTGTAACCTTTCCATCAGGATTTTTTTTTCCAGCAACGGCAATTTCCGACGTGGGTAATAGTTTACGGTTACAGATAGCTAGGATTAAAATGGGAAACTCATCTTTTGTATAATAGACGATCTTCATGAAGATGATACAGTTGTGTTATCTCATTGTTCAACACTGTGAAACTTTATCGGCCACGAGCAGACAGTGAGTTATATTTGAGGGTTAAATATCATAAGGGATAATGATTTGAGCCTAAATGTTATGAAGCATAAGTAGAAAGGTGAAAGGCATAAAATCACGTGTTGATAATTCACATGCGCCACCTCTTCCTGTAGCTTGTCCAGTAATCGGAAACTCTTCATCCAAAGTCGCTAACGGTTCCTGTCCAAATGTTACCAAAGACAAGTCGTATGCGTGGCCCAAATTATCTTTCACATCTTGGCATGTGTGAGATACTTATAGCATAGCTCTTTGCACAGTATATTTGATAACATTGAACGCTGGTTAATTTTTCATCTTTCATACGTTCAGCATTTAGATTTTCGAGAGAAACATTAAGTAACAAATTATTGTAGAACCGAGAAGGTGAACGTGGATGCAAACATCTTCTGTCCTTCACGACATTTTCGATGCTCTTGTAAGCTCGTTGAACTAATCGAACTCGTAACGAGCCCACCTATTCTAAATCTTAAGTTGGGCACCATGTCTTTTTTAATCCGGATGTACATAACTGAAAAGTTCAAGATTCTGGCGAAGATTGAACTTTCCACTAGTACTGTCAGAATCGAACGTGTTCTTTTTATTTGATTGATGTTATAACGGTTACTTGATCAACAATGGAAAGACGGCGTTGATGCTAAACATCGACTTTCACTACGTGTTTCCCCATTCCTGTTTCGGTTATTTTGGTCATGTGGGATCACCTTCTCGTAAAGTGCTCAGTACACTGATAACACAGTCGTTGCATAGTATTGAGATTCTGATTCTGAAGGTGTTGATTAGTAGCGACGAACGAAAGCAAGTCTTGTAAACTTTCCAAGGTTTCATTACCATGTTTAGTTATTACTTAGAACAGTTGGTTTAATAACATCGACTCCAGTGACGTTATTTGCATTCTTTTCTAATAGCTGATTTGCAAAGGAAACGTTGTTATACCAGTGAACACAGATTTGTCGAGAAAACAAGATTACGGAACCGGTTTTTTTCACCGTTGGAACCGCCATCACTGTCGTGTAGAACAAGAACAGCATCCTAGTAATGGCAATCCTTCTTGCAATCGATCCATTATTTTTTAAAGAAAATGCAAAGAAAGTGACCATTAGCTCCGTTGCGGTATCGGTGCCTCTGTGCTGACGTTAGGAGAACGCCTTTTGTCTTAGTAGGAACAACAAAGTCAGCTATATTTGGCTTATAATTTAATTAAATATTGACTTGGATTTACAGAGCATTATAGACATTGGTTAAACATTGAACTAAGCCGAAATATTAAATAGAACCTAGAAAGTTGCAATGCTTCCGCTTGATTTATGCCCAACCACCAAATCATCTAATCAAACTAAGATTTTGTTGATCTGGCAAACTCACATTGCTTTCCGATGTGTTTTCATAATTTCCATGTTGTTCTTGATTAACAATGGATGCCATCGTAGGTTATCTCCTCCAGTCTGTGGTGGACCGTCATCCAACGTAGTCCAGCTGCTTCTGCCTTGTCGGTAGCCTTATTCATCAAGGAATCCTCGTCTCTCCAAGTATTTTAACGCTATAGTAGAAAACATATCGATTGTGTTCATGTCAAAGGATCTCTCGTCGTGTTTTCGTTTTTTATTGGTTGAAAGAGAAAAATTGAAAAGCGACCAATAAAGTCACAGTCATAGGGGCGCAGCATTGGTAGGAAGAGACATGATGTATGATCTTGATTTCGATAGGCTTTAAAAAAAAGTAAAAAAAAATGAAAAGGGAAAATGCAATTGAAGCGGGAACATGAACCGTTTCATTCGAAACAACTGGTATCAGCTAATTTTGCTTGATACCGTTGGTAAAGCAATCGAAAATCATTTTATGAAGACTGCCGTAATTAATTGGTAGCTGCAGATGATTTCTGCGGAGCTGTAGACGTAGTAGACTAACACGAAAAAGGTTAGCTTCATGAGCGATGATATCGATGCGATTCCAATGAAACGAATGAAATCGATCTGCGTGTCAAGCAGCACGATTTGGATAACCAAACCGTTCTTTAGAGTGTTCATGAAAGAAATCCAGCATGTAGTGCTCGAAATTCTACACAACCGAAGTAACCGACTTTCATCGAAGTATGGAGTAGCAATATCTTGCCGCAGTGATAAGCTGATAAGCGGAGGTTGTTATAGTCTCCCGTTATCATTAATGTTCTCGTTTCATTACCGTTCTCAAAGCCCCTGAATGATTCAAGTGTCGAGCGAAGTCATTGCAGATATTCGGTGTTCCACATTCGACTCGATCTGACCACTAAGATTAAAAAGCGAAGGCGCTGAATTTTTAGTCAAAAGAGAATTGTAGAACTATCTGTTCTAGGTTTATCGCTAAGGAAATATATCTTACATTACTGTCTAACCGTTTAACAGCAACGTGAACTACATTGCTGACTAATATCATCATAAGATTAGGGAAATCGGTTACTGGCTGACCAATGTCGGCTACTTTATCAATTTCATTGCTTAACATTGCCTGAAAAAATATTTTGATAATTATCAAATGATAACGAAAAGTCGGAATTGTTCATTATCACTGAGAAAATCGACGGAGTTAAGTGTAGTTCGGTCGACGGTGACGAAACCTTCCCAGCTCCGTCCAATGACATCACAGGCTTCCAAGGACAGTGGTATTAAGGATTTTTTTTGTATTTTTTCTGCATATTTCGTCGTGTTTCATCTAATAAGCAGCTTACGGAAATTTAGGAACGGTATTTAACACGAGATTGGGGGATAGAGCTCAATTTTCGTCTTAAAATTTTTTTTTAAATGCAAATCGCCTATGACGATAAAACATGGCTGCTGAACTTAACCACTAAGCCAATTACCATTAAATAAACAGTATTTCAGCAAAAACCGATGGTCCACATCAGTTCACAGTGAAAAGAGGTGATGTGGTTGCGATTCCAACACATGCAATACCGTATTGTGAGAAATATGAAATGGCTACCGATAGTTCCAGCGAATATTCTCAGGTGATTCTAAAAGACACATTCAAAAATTTATATTAGAAAAGTTACATACGCAAAGGTTTTATACAAAATATGAGGCAACTCTCGTTGCATTCCCAGTTATCCTTGAGGGATTCAACACTTTCCTCTGGAAAACCAGCTCGTAATACACCAACTCTGCGGTGATAGATAAGACCTCATAAGCTAAATATCCTTATAATCACAAATGTAAAAGAAGGCATTTTAGTGAAAGTCTGATACTCTTCTTGTTTCTCGGGAGAGCTCATAGAACAACAGGATCCGGCTTGATTGGTTAGTTAAGGTGATCCTTGCTGGGTAACAAATGAAGGTATTTGTTGGAGAAAGTAAACACGAAGTAGAAAGGTGTTTCTGACGCAAATGAATGCCCAATGTTAAAGAATGCTTGATTCTACAGCTGCTTTATTTTAGCCACCAGAAGATATTCGTGAATCTCACCCCGATATGAATCAAAACAGAACGGAACGCATCATGAGAAGTCTTCTCTCACTAGGTTTCGATTATGACGGAAGACTGCTTTCTGATGATATCATTTTCGATGAGCCAGATCAGGTATAGAAAGGCGAGGCTCTACTTCTTTTGTACATAGGTAAAGAATTCTTGAAAAAAAATTTTTATAAGAAGTTTTCTCGTGAGCAAAAATTTCTTTCCGGCAGCAATGTGACGTTTGGGCACTAAGCAACAAAACAAAGAATCCGTTTAGCTACAATTCCACTCTTGAAGGGACACGATTTTTATGCAAACATTCTGTTCGGTGATATCACTCGATATCAGCAATGCAAACGATAGTGAGAAGTGAGGGCGTGCAAATCATTGACAATGATCACCTAATCATAGCTCTGTTAGCACATTTCTTTAATATTAGTCATGGTCGAACCAAATCTGAACAGCTGAACTCTGATTAGAAAATTTCTAAAAGAATAGCATTTATTGCATCGTTTAGAGTTACTTCAAGATTCAAGCAATCTCAAATTGCGACGCACGTACGTATTGGTTCTTCAAACATTGTTCTAACTCACATCTTATTCACTTCTATTTATATTATTCCTCTAGAAAAAGAATACTTTTTTACATAAAATAGAAATACGGATTTAACAACGGTGACTGAAATGAAGCCTTTCAGCGGTTTAACTCCTCATCGTGGCAGGGAGGTGTTCCTGGGTGTCGGGCTGCGATGTACAATGGGAGAATTCATCGCACGGCAGAGTAACCTAAGCTGAGACAAAATCCGGTGGTTCCATCAGAAAGCCCTGCTAAGAGTGAAGCAATACGAGGATCCGTCACCGCCCTGGTACCAAACTAGTGCCATGGTGGGTGGCAAATCTCTCTCTGATTCACAAGGGCGGCGACTGCCTGTAGTGGTGACGACCTGGGTCAGACATTCACCTGTATCACCTGTAGTGCCGTTGATCGTCGACTGACTCTAGCGGACGCCAGTAAATCCTCCATTTTTCCCTCTCGCGTGCGAGAGTATCTCAGTGGGTTCTCCTCGCTTTAGGGGCTCGTCAAGCATCATATCTCTCTTCTAGGCTTTTCGTGAAGAACTCTGACCATCGGGTCGGTGGTCTTCCTGCAGTGCATTTGACATCCCGAGGGATCCAGTCACCAACAGCTCTTGTCCATCGGTTATCATTCATACGCATTATGTGTCCGGCCCACCTTATGTTCGACTGTTTGGCGTATAGAACGGCATCTTTGATTTTTGATCGTTCACGCAGGTCGGAGCTTTGGATCCCATCCCTTACTTGTGTGAAACGGGATACTCCTAGCCTCGTCCTTTCAACTGCGCGTTCGATAACGCTGAGTGATCTTTCATCCTGCTTACGCAGCGACCAGGTTTCTGACGCATACGTTAGGGCAGGAAGAACCGTTGGGTCGAAAAGGTGGGCACGGAGTCGGGTGTTCTTTGTTCTCTTCACTACATCCTCGATGCTCTTGAAAGCTCACCAAACCGCTCGTTTCTCCTCCGCTCAGCTCTGGAGCTAAGTCGTTCATCACATTGATTTTCCGACCTAGATAGCCGTAACTGGAGCATTCGGAGATATTCGTTCCGTTGAGCGTGAATGGGCAAACGAGACCAATCCGTCCTTCATGAACATCGTTTTCTTGAGATTTATTCGAAGACCAATCTTTCCACACGGGTCTGACATTAATCAGGCTAACCTCGGGAGTCCAGGTAACCACAATGGATAAAGAGCCAAACTCCAAAAAAAGTGAAAATTATGCTAGAGTAGGCATAATTAGTCAAGAGTGGCCGTCCAAGTATCCAAGTACCCAAGGAAGAAGTGAGGATAATTTCGAGGATGTTGACAACTTTGGCACATTTGCGCTTCACACAGTATTGAAGTATATTGCTCTCCTGAGGTTGGTGAGATGAAGCGAGAATATAGCGTGCATATTTCTCACGCTTAGCCACTTAGCCACGGGTCTCAATTGAACGTTTTGATTTTCTACATGATTGAGCTAACACGAGACTGGTATAAAACTTTTATTCGGCTAACTTTCCGACGGTTTCGTCTTCATCAGAGCAGCTTGGACCCGAACCAATAATCGAAGCTGGTAGTTTTCGCGATGTGGATGTTCGTTGTCGAGGCATTCGAGCGTTTTTTTCTTCCATTGGATTCGTGTCGATGCGATAATGACCTCCTGTAGACCATCGACACGAGTTAGGCTGGTTTTAAAGAGGAAGAAGGTGTCAAAACATTAGCCGAATGAAAGTTTTGGAGTAATCCCGTTTTAGCTCTATCATGTTGAGCATTATTAGTAAATCCGGCGAATGGTAAATCACGCAAAGTTTCCTTGGGCGCTCTTTTTTATATGAAAGGATTTACGCTGAAAATGTGATACATTTCGTGTCCGTCGAAACAAAGAAGTCGACAAAGGGGCTCCAGTTTAAGAATGGGGTTAATGGTGGCGTAGCTAGCGGCAGTCTTCGAGTCACTCGACTAATAGTGAAATCATTAGTGATAGCTTAAATAGCTTTTTATAGGTAATGACTGGGTAGGCTTTAGAAGATTTGTATGCAGTTGTTTCATTCTTTTACAACCTATGAAGAACGGAACGCTCCCGAGATTGTCACAGGCACGAAACCAGAACACATAGACTAACGTCGTCGATTCCTTCTCATTCACATTTTGCCAGGAAAAACTCTATTTATATGGCTTGATTTATAATCTATTGACCACGGAAGATATTTTTTAAGTTCATAGCTGAATGTAAACTATTATGGCCTAAGAGAATAACCACTCCACGTTTCGGTTGTTTTCATGCTTTCCTATCGAAATTTCCCTACAATGGAACTCCTTACAATTGGTTTCATTCGTTAAGGCGGCGGCGTTCACTCCAATGGTGATTTGCTCGAAGCCGGTCGAAATCGAATGTGTTTGTTTATGGGATTATTTTGGCGGCGATACATGTATGGATGTGAATTGTTGGGCTGGTACTGAAATGAACGTCGTCGCTGAAGAATACCAGTAAGTTCGTCTAGTGAAATGAACCAAAAAAGATGTTCTGATGTTAAGAATAATAGTGCTCTTAATAAAAAAAAGCTCTCGGCGTTAACCAATCCTTGAGGGATGCGCCATGCATTCGACTTCATCAACTGTTTGGCCTATATAATGACTCACGATGGTCTACTGCAGTAACGAATCAGTGAAGCTACCTTCCTAGACAAGTCTGGTACTAATTCGCCGTCCCCGTAGGGATGGAAGGCTTGGAGAGACTGGGATGCGGGATTGAACCCATGTGTATTGCAAGGCTCTACTAGATGTAGAAAATACTATGGAAAATCACGGATCCCAAAAAGTTCTTAACAAATTTGAGAAGGAAACATGGATAGTGAAGGAATGATGGTCCAGGTAAAGAGTGCTCGAAAGAATAAAGACAAGAAAGTGAAAGGAGATGGAGAGAACGCCAAGGAAGTGAAAAAGTGTATAAAGTTGTTTTAATTGTTGTATAGAGAAGAAAGTAAAAAAAGATGGCGAGAACGTCAAGGAAAGGAAAAGGTGTATTAAGTTAGACCAGAGCATTAAAACATTGAAGACGAATATGAATTGAAGGGTTACAACACATGAAGAGAAATGGGAAATCATAGTAAGAAGGAACGAAAACAGAAAAAGAAGTGTGCCTCAAGGAAAAGATAATAAACGCAAGGAGAAACATACTAAAAGAAGAAGAAACGACAAAGAAAAAAATCAATAGCATTTCAAACGAGATATATTTTTCACAACAGATAGTGATACTTTTTGACTGCTGAACGGCAACTTTTCATTGTGAAGATAGAAATTCCAACGGCTTGAATCAATATGGCTCCAAAGATGTGGGCGACCTTGCCAAAGCGTCGGCTTAAAGGATATTTCAACGACTTCGTACAAGCTTATCAGATGCCAATAATTTTATGATTCCCATGAAATTTAAAGAGAAATTTAAACTAAAGCCCAATCAGAAGTCGATCTTAAAAAATATTCTATGAGAAGGGCATTAGTTCAGTGACGAAGAGAGTACGTTGGATTTCGGCCTCTTTAATGTGAACGTTCAGAATCCGCCCATTGTCACAAAGTGAGTTTCTACGTCTACCACTTCGATGGAGTTTAGTGAGAATAGTTAGCGATCAGCCACAGGCCGCACTCGGTTTGATTCCCAGCTGTTGGCTAGTGGCGAAAAAATTCCTACAAGGTTTGTTACACTGCACTTATGAACTCAGCAAGAAAAAAATACAGACACTTCGTAGTTTCCAAGGCTAAATCGCAAATTACTGTGGGCGCATTTTCAGAAAATCCTGGACTTTTCTCTTATCCATATTGGTATTTGGGAATTTGCGACGTTGACACCGCTTACAATCATCTAATTAGCGATCGCTCAGCACAGCGACCAGGTATTTCTCTATTGAAAAACAAAGACAAAGAAAGAAACAGGAGATAAAGATAAAAATATTCTGTGGAAACTTGTCTTAAAAAAACCCGGTGGCCTCCCATCACTACCACCAGTGGACATATGTGCCACCTACAACACTACTGTGCAGCCCGGAATTCTGTTAAATCGAAGAGGCAGGTATCACAGATGACCATGGATACACCTAAATCACCACTCATCCCGTTTCTTGTCAAGTTACTCGACTTCGCTCCGAAGAATGTCTTTTTCGTCTTTTTCGCTTGCAAGGGTAACACAATGGATAATGCTAACCCTAGCAAAGAGACTCGTTGAGATCACATTTCTCAGGCTCTCTCCTGAATACAGGCAATTCGTCGGTTCAAATGTAGCCTGGGGTCTGAGTTTCGCAAATATCTTAGCGTTATTGTGGTTGCAAGCACTAGGAATGTTATTGTAAACCGTCATTCACTTAACCTTAGTATGAATGATCAATGCACCTTCTTCATTGATAAGCTAAGACGAGGTTGTTACCAAACATTTATTCGGCTAACGTTTGGACTTCTTTGCCTTTGTCAGAGTCGATAGTTCGAGTTGATGGTCTACAGTCGATAGTCGACTAGGAGTGTTATTCGTAACATTCAGGAGTATTTGTAATATTCTCTCCAATTTGCATGAATCCCGATCCAAGCGACTATCGCCCATTCTTATTGATGATGCTATGCGAGGCAGTAAAAAGAACGGCTAAGCTTCAAGATGACGTCATTGAAAGGGAAAGATGTGGTGAGTGGACAAAACGTTTACATGGAAGAAAAGGGAAAAATAGGTGAGTTATTACCGTCTTTAAACGCTTCGTCTATCATCTACACCAGTCGATCACAGCCGCTTTCCCATCGACCGTCTGCTCACCCATACAGGACGCAGAAGGAAAGTTCCCAATAGTCGCTGCCGCTTTCAAGAACTCTTCATTGGGTTCTACTCACATGTAAATTACTGAAAGATCCTATCTTCAAGAATCTCCAGGATAAAATTTGGCCAACTGTTGGTGGAAGCTTTCTGTTATGTTTGATATTCTCTTAAGCTCAGTAGTCAGCGACTAATAGAAAGTAAAACAGCTCGAAAAATCGACAGAATGGAGATTTTTTGAAAAGTTGTGTGGACGAAATCGTTCGCGCCAACAGAGTTTGCTTAGCAAAAAGCTCTTGTTTGAAAGATTGAAGAATTGCTAGTGATTAGGACACAGAAAAAGAGCGACCAATGGTTGACCAATTACACAAGGAGTTCATAATATTCAGACTTTAGAAAACCTAATAGATTTGAACTTCCACATGAGATGATGGCGGAAGTTACTACAACGTTACTAAAAATGGACGATGTTTACAGCGCGTTACTTGGCGCATCGTAACTTTTCGCCTTCGTAAGCCTCCGAAACGTTAAATTTTTGCAATCTAACTATTGCCTTTCACTTCACTAAACTGCCAGGGACAGAGAGATGAGGACTGATTTCCCTCCCTGACCTAATATACGGTCTGAAAATACCAAACAGTTTGAAGGTTTCTGTTTGGTTAAAGATGTTCCTTTTCTAAGAATAACACTTCCAATGCACTTATTTCTTAGTTAGTTTAATTAGTTAGGAAATACTCGTAACCATTGAGCACATGAAAATGCGGTTCCTGCGAGGTACGAAGATGTCTCGTCGTTAGTGATATGAATTTTATTAAGATCTTATTTAGTTCTGGCAACAGTCGGCTTCTTGTTCCAGTTCAATGAAGGCATTTGACAAAAGATAAGATGTATTAAGAACTTTGCTGAAATTTCTTTCAGATCCTTCGAGCATCAGCGATTCGACATTCTATGAACGTAAATTCGAAGAATACAGGAGAAATTGTGCAAAAAAGGCACAGAAGCTTAAGGATACTAATACGGAAGCGGCAAAATCTCAGCTTCAACTCACGAAAACGTCCATAAAAGAAGTGAGTGCGTTCGTCGTACGAAATTCGAACTCAAGCATATCGAAGTAGAAGTGTCTGAGTTCGTAGTTCGACATCCAGCTAGATGAACAGCAGGAAGCATTTTGAGATTTTCGAACATTTCTTTTAGCTGTTCGCTCGCATCGTTATCGAGTTTAGTTAATGAGAACTCATAACTCATAGCGACAGGAATCATTGAAGACTTCATCGATTGCAGCATGCAAAATTGAACTCATGTTTTCATTTTCTTTCTTTTTTCCTGCACATGTGATTTACTGCGTTCTGACGGTTACATTTTTTTCCACTCTTTTTCACTTTCTCCCTCTGTCTCTCGCTGCAAGTGTCTCCCATTATTTCTCTCTCTCTCTCTCTTAATTTTCTCTCATTCGTGCGCTTCAACTTATTTTTCCTTCTCTCTTTTGTTTCTTAACTGTAGTACAGGAAGAATTTTCTATTTGAACATCAGCATGATGAGCAGGATGAGCAGGTATATGGCATTATGTGGTAGTAATTGCGGGAGTGAGGTGCTTCGTAATGTTCCTTCGTGAAGAGAATGTTTTTCGGCTGTTTTGGTATAGGATGGATTCAGTTCAATGTCACGGTTCGGAAAGTACTTACAACAATAATCTTCTCATTTCATTATTTGCCTTAAAGTGAATGATGATCCATTTCTCATTAGATGAAGCTGATTAACGAAAGGGCCTTTCCTGAAAGTAGTACTAAAAAAGATAAGGACAAGAGTGCTGATTTCGTTATTCCTGACACTTTCCCAATATTGGCTGTGTTATCTCGTCTCTACGATATCGCCAGGAATGTCTACCAAAGGAAAAAGGGGAAAAGAAGAGTGAGACTGAGGGGAGAGAAAAAGAGAGAGAAAGCGGGGAGGCAAGACATTGAAATAGAGGGAAGGAGAAAGAGGATGAAAGCGCCGTCGCCACAGCCAAATCGAATTTGATTCAAGAAATAGTGAAGGCATTTTTCAAAACAGCAATGCCCACGCATATCTGGGTCTTTGTATTCTTTTGGTTCTAGTGCAAAACATACTTGGATACTTGGATGGCCAGTTTTCAGCGGTTGTGCGGGTCCTAGCATAATTCCCATTGTTTCGGAGTTTTGCTGGTCTAGCCGTTGTGGTTCTCTATAGTTCCGTTCCGCCGTCAGCTGGGTAAAAGTCTGCCCCAGGTCGTCACCACCACAAGCAGTAAAAGCCTTTGCGGATTAGAGTGAGATTTGCTACCATGCGACTAATTTGATACCAGGACGGTGGTGGATTATAGCATCAGTTTACTCTTAGCTGGGCTTCCTGTTGGAAATACCGGACCACTCAGTTTGGTAGACCTTACCAGAGGGATGAATTCCCCGATCTAACATCACAGTACGACACCCAGGAGTACCTTCCAGCCACGATGAGGCGGTAAACCGTCGTGAGGAGTTCAAAACAAAGTCTATAAATCGGAAGTTTAGTAGGCATTTTGCTACATTTTCTTTTAGCTGCCAAAAACCGTCTTCATGTTTATGACATGGTAATGGAAGAGTGCACAATCCACATAACCACCACTCGAGTTTTTTCTTCTTAAAAACTGAATTTGCTTTTTCAATTGGCATTCAGTTGAGTACAAAATTTGAAGGACAATAGCGCGTTCGTTTCCCACCATAGACACTGCGGTCCAGAGTTTTGCAAATATCTCAGCAAAGTTGTGGTTACAAAAATTGACTTGTCCAAAGAATATTAATGTCCTCTAAAAATGATGATTGAGCAAATAGCAACAGTTTGTTTATAATGACACTATGAGCTACACTCAATCCTTTTATATCGAATAATTTTAAACCAAACATACCGTTTTCAAAATTCGTCACAAATTCAAAACACAAACTGTTTTTTTCTAACATTGAAAAGTTTAATGATTCAGGCACGAAAATCTGAAGTGCAAGTAAGTATGAAGCTACCAGAGGATAAGAAATCGGAAGCTAATGAGAAAGAAAGCGACCTTGATAGACTTGCCGAATTAGTTTCATCACCGTTCAGACCGTTTGTAAGCGTTTCTTCCTAAACAGCCTTCCGTAATCTCGGTAAACTTGCAGGCCGCAGAGCGTTTATTTTCAGATTCTTACCATAACCAGGTCAATATCCGGTCACTATGAACTCTTTGGTAATCGGTACAACACACTTTATGATTTGGTTTATCATCTTTCTCAAACTAAATCTGAGTTGCCGCATAAATTATTGTACGGAACTCTGTCTAAGGTAGAAAACATCAAACAGTCGTCTTTCCTCTTCCTTGCTTTCCAATTGATTCATAGTCCTATCCTCTAGTCTTTTTTGACTTTGTCAAACAAATTTTCACCTTGTTCATAAAAAAAGCTCTTGGCGTTAATCATTTCCTGAGGGATGCGCCATGCATTCGACTTCATTAAGTATCGTTGGAGGTGATCGAATGCATATCTGGCCTTTACAAGAATTAGCGGTGGCCAGCCGATATATCGAGCCAGTGCTGCTATCCTCCCAGACGAGCCTGGGGTACCAATTTGCGGACCCCGGAGGGATGGAAGGCTTGGTGGTCCATGGGTGCAGGGATCGACTCCACGTGAGTGTCGCAGTGGCGCCTCCAACCACTGCGCTACCCTCTCTTTGTTCATAGATGAAAAAAAGAACAACTCTGAGATTACTTCATGTAAAGCTCTAAAATGAGGTATTAGAGACAAATTATTTCTAGTTTTCCAAAAGCATTCTCCTTCTCTTTTTTCATTCAGCTTCTTTCGCTTCTGCAACTTTCCTAGATGGGAGATATAAAACTATTAACAAAGGAAAGTATTTTTAAAGTACAACCGCAATGATTCCGAAAAACTTGCAGAATCTGGACCTTAGTCTGGTCTAGAAACGGGCAATTGCGTGTTCGAATCTAGGTTGTATTTCACATACGACCCTCCCATGAAAAGGTGAAAAGCACTAAATGGAAAAGCCAAGCATTGTGATTTGTAAAGAAATTTTATTGAATTTCGAAAAACATAAGAGCTACTTTTTTCGTGAGCATCATTTTCAGCCGCCACCGCTGCCATTCTGTGCGGTGCCGCCTCCAATGGAACAACCACGTCGCGATCCACGAGCTAACCTTATGCACTGTGAGCAGTGGGCAGCCCGACAATTTGATCAGGTTGTCGAATGACTTTGGACCTTGTACATTACGGTTTTTTATATTTCTTAAATTTGGGTTTTATATAAATTTATCTGCCAGGCAGTATTACCATCTCTGTTAGCCACTCCGTTCCAACATGTAAGCCGAAGTGTAGTCGATCCATTTAAACAGTTACACATGAAAATACTAAAAACAGCGGGTACGTTAGCTGGGTTTTATTATTTTGTTTAATTTTATATGTTTTAAATTAGTGGTAATGTCTAGAAAGTGTTAAGTAAAACAATGAAGCAGGTCATTTTGGGAATAACACGGTATCCATCTAATTGTTGGCACCCTGGTTATGGACACCTGTCCACTGAAAAGTACTATAGCCCTCTGCCCCCATAGTGTTCATCTACGTGAAAACTCATCGATGTTGAACTAGACGGTGACCGGTTTTCATAGTCTTTTCATAATTATGGAATAAAGGATAAAGCGTTCGGCGTTCGTTGATTTCTGGAAGAAACGCCATTCATTCGTCTTTATTCGTGGTGTCGAAAAGGTAACAGCATGCATATCTGGCGCATAGAGCGGCTGCGGCACTCTTCCGTTGAATCCATGAATCCGACCTATCCACGCAGACAAATGTGGCACCAGTTTTCTAACATCGGATGGGCGGAAGCTTCGGTTTCTTTGGGGCGCGGGATCGGATTAGCAACCGATCAAGGGTGTATTTCAGGGCACCTCAAGACACTCATTACACTTTCTTTGGTCTCCTTATAGGGCAGAGTGGTTTGGTTTTAGCACGAAGGAGCTCTCTTCAGTCAATTGTAAAAATATCGATGTGCCATCGGCAAGGAAAATACTTTTCAAAAAATTTTAATGTCGTTGTAAAGATATTTATAGCAGAGATTAGACAGCACTAATGGGAAAAATTGGGTTTTAACTATAAATGGAAGCAAACGTAGGGTGCTATGAAAGGCTGTTTCCTTCATGCTTCTTGAACTTCAGCATTACTAATAGAACAAATAAACAGAGAGAACCTCAGCGTTCGAGGGCATTCACTTAACCCTTCTATATCGCAGCCAGAGCAAGCTCTGTTCAGGTATCAGTGATAAAGGCAAACGAGCGGTTATGGTAAATGGTGTAACTATCCAGAAAGAAATTACATCCTACATGGAAAAGTTTGATAGGCCAATAAAAAAGGAAAAGCAAAGGGATAATGAGGGAAAGGAACAAGAGAAACTCGCCAAGAACAAGGTTCGATCGTTGCTTTTTTATGGATTACTGTATGATGTAACGATAATCGGCGACGTGGTAGAACTGTTTCGTCCAGATGACGGCGTTTATTCTAGGGAGTTAAGCGTCGATGTCTTTTTTCCTGGATGATTTGTAGTCATGAAAAGTAGATATTATTTGTTTCTGAAAATCGGGTCATTTAGCCTGCACGAAAACCACTTCTATCGTGGACAGACTGTCCAAAGGACGAGTTTTGTATTGTAGCCGATCGATCAATGGAAGTTGATCAAGACGATTTGGTTTGTCTCTGGTACACCTTGCGATGAAATACGCTAGGCATAGTTATCACAAATACAGTAAAGGCTGCCCTCAATTGTCTTTCAAAGTAATTGCTTACTACCCTAAAATTATTTATTCATTCTGGCATTGTACACATAGGGAATTTCTTCCCTATTTTGCAATGTTGAATCAAATAGCAAAATTTTTTTCACAGGGGCTTCCTGCTTTGTTTGAAATCGTGACCCTATTTAAAAATGGCATTGTATTGAAGTGAATGTTGATCTGCCTTCGTCGCTACCATGGTCACTGCTAATGAAATAAAGTTGATATTGCTAATAACTGCTCCACATTTCTTATAAGCGCAAAAAGACCCAGGAAAAAAACTGAGAAATCTCAACAATTCATTTTGCTCGGTTCGTAGTTGCAACCAACTCAAGTGCGGAAATTCTCAACGAGAAAAGTTACGTACGTAGAGTATCACCTGTATCACCTGTAGTCCCGTTGATCGTCGAGTGACTCGAGCAGGCGCCAGTAAATCTTCCATTTTTTCCTGTCGCGTGCAAGAGTAGCCCAGTGGGTTCTGTTCGCTCTAGGAACTCGACGAACATCATATTTTTCTTCTAGACTCTTCGTGAAGAACTCTGACCATCGGGTTGGTGGTGTTCCTGCAGTACGTTTGACATCCCGAGGAATCCAGTCACTAACTGCACTTGTCCATCGGCTATCATTCATATGCATTACCTGTCCGGCCCACCTTATCTTCGACTGTTTGGCGTATAGCCTTTATCCTTTATTAGAGTTGTAATAACTTCTGTAGAATAGAGTGAAGTTTATTTTTCTACGAAGTATTCTATGGTTTATATAACATGATAAATAAACTACAAACTGAAAAATTGAAAAACACGAACCGAAACAGGTGTGGCGAAGACTCTCATTGCAACAAAAACAATGGTGACCCCATGGATGATGAAAAGCGAACAAAAACGATAACACTGATGAACGTCGCCAAGGCAGATTGCCATGCGTTTGACGGAATCGACTGGAAACCGTTCTTCACGAACATCGTTTTCTTGAGATTTAGTCGAAGACCAATGTTTCCACACGCTTTATCAAACTCCGCAAGGATGCGTTCCGCTTGGCTAATGTCTGATGCTATAAGGACGCGATCATCTGCAAAGCGAAGGTGATGTAACTGCCGACCATCGATTTTCACTCCCATATTATCCCATTCCAATGTTCGCATGACGTTCTAGAGGGAAGCGATAAATAATTTTGGCGAGATTGTATCGCCCTGCCTAACTCCTCTTTTGACGCTCGAGAGTTTTTGAAGACAGACGTCTCTTGGTGACTTTCGAGCTCTCAGCTTTCATAGCCTTAACGTGAAGATGTTCAATGAGCTGATCGTATTCCTCGTCGATGTTATCGAAAACGGCATCTTCCCAACAGCCGACTAATGAGTTAAGTAAGTCACAGTTTGTCGACTCCTAACCGCCTCCCATATACTTCCCAGTCACTTGATTGCAGGCTTTTGGCCGAATTGACTCGTAGAATACAATCCGCATAAAGCGAGAACGCATTCACACACGCATGCATGAATACGCCTAGCAAATACAGCAGGTATGTGCTAAACCGGCGCATCAGAAACAGGGAATCCATTCCCTGGATCCACCTGCGTCTCAGGGAAGCAAAGGTCGCTTTTAGTCCGTGGTTAACCCCCTATCCGCCACCTGGGGACACGCCACGTAGCCTCGCAACTAAACGGCTCGAGATCCCTCATGTGAGAGAGATCCGTGGATGTACGTAGAGTGAAAGTAGATAAAAATTTTTAGGGTGAAATCACAATGTTAACTTCTTATTTTGCTACAATTTTTCAAGACAGGGTATGATGTGATTCAACCATAAAGTTGCTGTGATATTTGCAAAATTTGGATCCTGGGTCAGATCGGACCATGATTACCATTTCCGGTGGCTCACGTATTACATATTACTAATAGTTAAATTGTTTCCTATTAAAACGACGTCGTTTTCATAAAGTGAAATAGCATTCATTGGAGTTTGTAGGTGACAACCTTTGAAAAGGCAAGCTGATAAATTGATAAATAAGCGGTTCCGGACTACGAATTAGTAAGGAAACAATCCTAGGGAAATAGCTTCAAATTTAAGGCCAGTAAGAAATGGAATTGTATATGGATATTTATCTCTTCCTCGTAAGACATGACTTCGGTTACCACTTATTCATGCACTATGAAACTTGCCATGGGTGATTTCCTTCTTTCTATTTCTCTTGCCATTGTAGTTTTTAGATTGTGGACCGTATGCGTCAGCTTGGAAAAGGTGCATTCGGTGCCGTGTACGCTGGGGAGTTCAAAGTTAGTTTATTACTACTATATGATCTTAGAATTACAGGCAATGCATAGTGCAAATGATGCAAATAAGGACACTGAACAATAGGTGTTTATTGATTGTCGTGGTCGTCGATCAATGCACAACGTTATCAACACAGATATAGCTAAGTGAACACACACTGCTCGGCTAAGGCAACTCATTCTTTTCTTGCAGACCCGAAACGGTAACACGGTTGCGGTAGCGGTGAAAAGTCTTCGATTGGTTTGTACAGATAAAGATCAACGACTTCCATGGATCGCAGAAGTGGAGATGAGTCAGGTTCGTTTACTCCTATTGTTGTATAGTACTTATTTTTTCTTCATGCATCTAGTTCAAGCTATGCAACAATTCATGCGTTAGCACCTTTTTTAAGATCAATTATAGGCAAAAAGACGAAAACGGAATGAAACTCAGAAAAGAGAGATGTCAAAAAGTGAAAAAAATTAACGAAAAATGAAGTAAAATTTGATTCAAAAGTTTTTTTTTGTAATTCCAAAAGGTTGAGAATCGTCTCCATTCTGAAAGTGACGATATAGGTTTGGCACTTCCTTTCTTCTATTCTCCTTCTCGTCTAGTCATCCCATATTCACACTGTGCGGATCCTCGTATTTCTTATATTTTATTCGTTTCCTCTCATTCACCATCCGCAGGGAAAGTTTTTGCGTTTTGCTCCGGCATCTGCTTGAGGATTGCCGACTTCTTCGAGAAAGTCATGGATTGTTGGCTTTGTTGATTTTCCATAGAGTCCAGAGTTTCAGGGCTAAGACATCCTTATTTGAATTTCAAAAGTGAATCGTTCCCAGAGAAGTCCGATGCTAATTCCCCAACCCCGGAAGGGTGACAGGCTTAGTGGACCAGTGTGGCGTCGAACCAGTACCGTGCTCGTGCTCAACTGTATCACTATAACTGCTCCACTCGCTTTCTATGTGTGGAAATAGAAATTTAAATACGTATGGACATCGGTTTCTGTGCATACAGCTTGTATCCCGTCTGCCAAATCACGCAAAAGCCTGCAATCAAACTGTTGTCAAACATATGAAAAGTGGCGCATTTGCAAATATTTCCTACCTCTACCTAGGAAAAACTAGACAAGAACAAGCTACTCGCTACTTAATCATCACGAAACAGTAAGAATAGATGGCATGGTAAATGTTGTTCAAGTTCGCCGTACGAGTAGCAGAGAGCTTATCGAAGCGCTCTAATGTGCAATATGGACGAATAGAATTCGTTATTTTCTCTCTAAGCATTCGCGAGGTTGTTAAACAGCATACGTTTTCTTCCATACAATAACACACATACAACACAACAGTAGCTGACGTTTCGGCAGAGTCGCCTTCTTCAGAGCCTGAAAGGGTACACTAAGACTCAACTTGGTAGGTCAAACGCTTGAATAACACATACAGAAAGATGAGAATCTAAATAGTAGTCGTACGGTCAACAGCTTCTCGAAAAATCCCACCGCTTTTTTCACCTGTCCTCCATCGAGGAAGAACAGCCTTTCAGAGTCGCATATGGCTGACGACTGCAGCACCCCCGTCAACGATCGGTGCGAAGGTAAGGGGCGAGATCATGCGTGATCTCGGGGCATTCCTTCCTGCTATTCATTGTAGGATTTTTGGCATTTATCCAAAAAGCCTTGAGAAGTTTGCGCGTTGGTGTTTTAGTATCCCGTGCGAGGATAGCGACTTTTATATCAAATCGTCTCCGCTATGCTTTTGTATCCTATGCGTGCCTAGTGGCGTGCCTTGTCTTGCTTTTTGTTTGCCATCTAGGTGTTCTTTTATGCGGATACATAAAGGTCTGCCGGTTTCGCCAATATATTCGTCTCCGCAAGTGCCACAAGAGATTAGGTATACCGCACCTGAACTCATGCAGTCACCAGGCATGGACGAATAGGTATTTAATGTGTTCCACTCGATTTTCTTGGTGGATAGTTAAAGTGACAGACCAAGGATTATAAAATAGAAACTAAGGAATTAAATTAAACATTCCGTAAAGACCTTAATATCAAGTGGATTTTTTTCAGCAACTCAAGCATCCAAATGTCGTGCGATTTTTCGGATTCACATTAGAAGCAGCCGAAAGTAATATCTTACTCATCTTTGAGATGATGGACAAGGGCGCATTGGATTCATTTTGTCGAGTCAGTATGTCCACTCCCTATATTCTGTCGTTTAATATCCGTTTGCTCTAGATTATCCAAAACATTCTAATAGGATATTTGATGTCAGTGGTTTAAATATTGTACATCTTGCTTATAAAACCTATAAAAAAAAGCTCTCGGCGTTGATCAATCCCTGATGGACGCGCCATGCATTCGATTTCATTAAGTATCGTTGGAGGTGAATGAATGCATATCTAGCCTTTACATTGACTCGCGGTGGCCTGCCGATGAATCGAGCCAGTGCTGCTGTCCTCCCAGACAAGTCTGGTACCAATTTGCCGACCCCGGAGAGATGGAAAGGTTGGTGGGCCATGGGCGCAGGAATCGATTCCACGTGCGTGTGGCAGTGGCGCCTCCAACCACTGCGCCACACGCGCACCTAATAAAACCCATAATGATATTATTTAACTTATTGTTGCGAGAAATCTAGTGCATTATAATAAAGCCGACTCGTGGGCTTAGAACAACTCCAATGTCGGTTAATATGCGAATTAAACCTTACCAATCCTTCTTAAAAAAAGGGCATGTGGCACGGTAGTTAGGGGTGCCTTGTAATACACGTGTGTTTGTTGGTTCGACCCCGGGTCTTTTCCCAACTGAGCCTTTCCCATTATTCCACTATCATTCGAGGTTGTAAAATTGGTGACAGAGTTTTAGCACGACGGTAGCGTTGACATATACTGGTAGCCTACCACAGGTCACATAGGCCGAATGAGTATTCGATCACCATTCGATCACCATCGATCATTCGATGTGATGTTACGAATAGAGTCGTATGCAGGATTCTTCTCTAAGTGTTTCATTAATGCCGAACCTTTTCCTTTGTTCCTTTAATGCTGTCGGACGTCGATGAAGTGGTACGATAATTTGGACTAATTGCGGTTAAATTGTCGCCTTAAGAGGTCACGATTGGAAAGGAATTCAGAATCAGTGCAGAGCTGTTTCACCCATTGTATTAATCTATATTTTTGCAACTAATAAATAACAAACTAAAATCATACTATTATGGTGTGATATTTGCGAAGCTCTGAACCGTGTGTGTCTGCGGTGAGGATCGAACACGCTATTACTCTTTCCGCGGAAACGAAGGATCCACATGGTGCGGTGGTGAACGCGTTCACCGCTTGTGAAAAATACATTTTTTATAGAGTTCCCATCAAAGATCTCGCTAATACCGCCATAAAAGGGATGTGATTCAATGTACTCGGTTAAAATACAAGAATCAAACACATCAAAAAGGCGATGTGCATTTTTGTGGTAGGAAGTCCTATACTTTGCAGTAACACAGACATCGTTGAATGCGTAGCATTTTTGTGATAAAAAGAAAGAGAGATCAACTGAAGGGGCAGCGTTAGTTGCTACTATAAAGGATGTTTGTTTTGTAGAAGATCAACTACCAAATAAGCGTCAACGAAACGGTGGATTGGTTGTGTCAAATCGCCAGAGGTATGGCTCATCTCCATGCTCAGATCCCCGTTATTGTTCATGGCGATTTGGCAGCACGAAATGTGCTGGTTTGCAGTCATCCCGTTGACGTTACCAGGTACGATTCGTTTTAGCTTCACTGTTTTCGATGGTGAGTAAACACGACGTTGTTATTAAAGCATTTACTAATACACAATAGTTGACATCTTAGCGGTTTCACTTTTCTCAAAGCTGTTTTGTTCTTCTTAAATCTTCCGGTTATCACTGGAGGCCAGACGGACGAGGTCTTGCATACGTGGGATTCCGGTTTTTTTTCTGGTGAGAAACTGGCTCTGAAAAAAGTGGAACCTCCGAAACGTCATCTATTGTGTATTAATTAATGCCACAACAACAAACTTACGTTTGTTTATGTTGAAAACAGTCAATTATTGATTGACGCCGAGATTAAGAGAAAGTCGGTCCTGGTGTTTGTAATAACTTCTTTTCTTCATGTTGTAAAAACACTTACATGTAAGATTAATATTTTACCTCAACACGTCTCTTTTACTAGGAAATAACTTGCACATATGTTGCCAGTTGATGTGCGTCAGTATATTACATGATTTACAAACCAAAAATGCTGACGTAATAAAGACGTGGTTTATAGTCAGCGCTACCCATTAGGGTACCGTAGCGAACATTGATCGAGTCATTGATTAGTTACAGAATAATAGAGCACTCAATCGAATCCTAAATATTGAACTCTTCTAACTGTATATAACTGTCCTAACTGTGTATCGTTACCACACTGAATCCTATTTTTAAAGTAAAAAAAAAACGGCTTAGAAAATGATTATCGACACGAAACGTTTTTCTAACGAACAATCGATACTTCATGAGACGATTTCAATCACCTAGAAATGGATTTTTCGGAAATCGCATTTCAGATATATCCTAAAGATCACCGACTTCGGTATATCGAAACGAACACGTAGCGAAACATTCGCCACCTATGATGATCCCAACAAAATCCCGTAAGCTGAAAGCTAGTCCGATAGCTAAGGAATGGAAACATGAAGACAAATTTATTAAGCGATACTAATTAAAGATTCAAATGGTTACCGCCAGAGGTGTTGAAAAGTCGTGAGATGACGCCGAAAGCGGACGTATGGTCGTTCGGCATGCTTGTTCATGAGTTATACGGTATCGGTGAGCCATACGGTATGCTGGGACCGGAAAAAGTGATACATGCTCTAAACGGTACGGTTTTATTTCTGAGATTTTTTTAATGATTATAACAACAACCCTATTTATATTTCCTGTCGATTTTACCGGTTTATTCTTGTGCAATCACACTTCTTGCTTTTCTTTATAGTGAAATAAGTAAATAATGTGACTAACTCTCATTGCGATTCTCGAAGTGAAGCACTAGATTAGCTCCCTTAAGCGAGCTCGCCTTCAGAAATGGTACTGTCAAGAGCAGAAATTCCATTTAGCTGATTTTTCACTAGCCGGAGCTTTTTATTTCAACAGTCTCATATTAACCGAATCAGGACCTCCTCTTGTCGTTTCTCTAGATAGTCATTGAAATTTGTAGATCGGAGGCGAGTTTATCGGCTGACAGCTTGGTTTTTTTTAGAACAGCACTAGTCTAGTATGAGCTTAGTCAAGCGTCCATACAAAAATGTACAAATCATTTCTCACCTTGATTGCTCCACAGAAGTTTAATCCTTGGACGATGTACCAGTCGCTGTAGTTGGTAGCTCGATATTCAGTGACATTCAACAATCGTTTTTTTAAACAGAAATGAGTGAAAACTATTCCTTATGCAAAATCAGCGTGTGGTGCTGTACTTAGAAGTGTCCTTTAATACACACATTGTTTTTGGTTCAATCCCACATCTTGGGATCATCAAACCTTCTCTACTTTCGGGGTCGAAAGATTGGTGCCAGACATCTCTGGGAGGAAAGCACCACTGATTTCGCACATCGGTAGTCCATCACAATTAGTTCTATAGGCCAGATATGCATCCAATCACCTCTAACTGTACTTAATGAAGGTCAATGCATGGTGCTTTCCTTAAGGATTGATCAGCGCTGAACGCCTTATCGTTTTATTCTTTATAAAAATCCATTTATTATATTTACTAAAATTAATCCGTTACAGACGGACATCGTTTCGAAAGGCAGCCAAAGATGCCGCATTTCATCTATGACGTCGTACTACAATGCTGGAGACGATTACCAGTGGATAGGCCACATTTTCGGTTAGCGATAATTTTATTGCGTGTTGATGATATATTTATCAAAGTGACATAATGTAGCAGAAAAGAAAATGCGCACATTGATTGTTGACGCAAACCGATCAATAAGAGTGATTTGTTTTGCAGTGGCGACTAGTCATTTCCGTTCATGGTCGTCGTTTTCGATGAAAATCATAAAGAAATTTCAGAGAGATTGAGCTTTATTTGCTTCCACACTACATTGAATATGAAGCAGCACACATGGACATCATTTCTGAACGAATTCGAAAACAAGAAGCCGGATCAAAGGGAAATGACAAGAAAACAGATGAACTAATGCTTATCGATCGGCACTAGCGTCCTTTAAGACTGGTGAAAACTGATTTTTTTTTGTGTACCCAATGTTAAGAACTTCATCGTAAGGCATTTCAGTATTAGATAAAGGTCCTTAACGTTTGCTGGTGCTAAACAATTAAATCATTTAATCGTGTGCGAAGGGAGTGAAACGAAGAAGATGAACAAAAAAAATAACATATAAAACGAAACGGAACAAAAACGAAAAAAACAAAGAAAAAAAACAAAAAACAAAGCACATAAAGCTATTTAAATCACTGTACGTCTGATTGCTAACGGCTATTTAAGGTAAAGTTGAATAATCGATGCCACAGTTTTTGGGAAATTGGGTGCTCTCCAAGCGAGGTGTGCGCGTGTGGTGCAATGGGTGGAGGCGCCACTGCGTCACGCACGTGGAATCGATCCACGCGCCCATGGCCCACCAAGCCTTCCATTCCTCCGGGGTCGGCGTATTGGTACCAGACTTGTCTAGGAGGATAGCAGCACTGGCTCGATACATCGGCAGGCCACCGCGAGTCATTGTAAAGGCCAGACATGCATTCAATCACCTCCAACGATACTTAATGAAGTCGAATGCATGGCGCATCCCTCAGGGATTGATAAACGCCGAGAGCTGTATCCTTTCTTTCATACATTTTCATCACGTCTAATGCTACGACTGTTTCAGGCGTGTAATTGTTGAAGTGTTAAGTTCACGAGCTAATTATAAAGATGTGAAGATGAAAACGCCTTCGCATATGGACAGACCTATACATGTGCATGCACACATGAAAACACTACAAATACAACTTTTGAGTTTTATTGAATAGCATTTTATTGAGAATAAAACTTCTTTGATATTACAACCGGACAAACTGGAATAGCAGTAGGAAGAAATTCCGCATAACAATATGAGCACAAATATTCGAACAAGTAATTTCTTTACCAGAGCTACTCGTTTTTGTGAGAGAAGAGTCTACGTGATCAAGAATTAATGAATACTCAACCATGAAATGCCCGTTTATTTAGTGAGCGTTGTTATTGTTTCTAAAGTAGGAACAATAGGCAGATACTACAATCGTAGGCGTATCGATTGGCATCGCGTCTCTTCTTCATCGTAATCGATGCGCATACAATCTACATGCATGCAAACTATAAATAGGACACTGAATAAATTGTGGGGTCTGAAACACATACGACGGAAATTTTCTCTACAAGTAGCTCTCCGTGTCACTGAGTCGGATGCTACCCAAATTGATCTCACGAACGAATTCATGGCTGCGCCAGGAACGATTGTCATTCATGGGATTCAACGCCGAATGCGCTGCAATATTACTGCCGGAGGATGGTCGTCGAGAAATGTTGGTGACATGGTAGTACGAACGTGAATTTTCTTCAGGAGATATGGACGACTGCTCATTCAACTTGTACAACGACTGACTACGAGCTGGTTCAACGTTTTCGATGAATAGACTGTCCATTTGGCGATGGGCTGCTTCAACGCCGTCTACTTTACTTCGGATCGATGCCGTCGCTGCCTGACGAATTTCAGCAGTGGCACTGCAATAATCGGATTATTGGTCTCTTAAAACGTAATAATTACGATGACACAAATGATAATCATATCATATATTCAAAAATCGATGGGTCTTTCTCTTGTAGTTTTCAATTCGGTTAGATACGAAGGTGCTTAGGGTTGCCGAGTGACACATCGAACGATAAACATGAGTAACCATTTGCTTAAATTGGTAATGCAAGAAGATTCGAAAGATGTACTTCCTGTCTGTTCTGCTTCAGATTGTCTTATGGTGTGTTGGTGCATATGTGTATTCCATCGTACTAGAAAAGAGGCAAAAGCATACAACCAAACGACTGAACAGTAGACAGGAATAAGGTAAAGGTTCAACCTAACAAATAAACCTCGCATCTGCTCCAGCAGAACCTAATTGGACGTGCTGAGCTCGTGCTTATTTAACATAGCTAGGTGAACGGTTTGGAATATCAATTCATAGAAAACAGTCGGCTGAACCTTAAAAGAAGTAAAGCTCTATGTTAGAGCGTGATTTTATCTAAGTACATTAAGCAGGCAGAGTATATCTAGTGCTCAATGGGGACGAGTACTACCTTCACTGGTCTAGGGTGAACTTAAGGTCAGCTAATTCGGTTGTTCCTTTATTATAATTATTCCGTTATTCTGCATAAAATTATTCTATGTGTAATATATTTCCTTTATTATAATCATGATAATCTGTAATCAATAATGAAGCGAATAGCACAGTAGTAGTGATGCCCGTCATTACGAACATAGTGCTAGTTCGATTCCGCTTCTGGCCAACCAAGCCTCTCATCTTTCCGGGGTCAGAGGCAGAAGATCGAGAGTACCTTGACATCAAAGGAAAATAGAGACACTGGAGCAAACTTTCTTCGTAATTACACAAACCAGTTGTACAACTCAGCATAGCAATTGCGCCAAACTTTACAACAGAAAGATTAGAGAACTTCATGACGGTAATAATCGCTATTAATGACGAGTCTTAATGGGATGAGTTCATAAGAGATGCTAGAACGGATCTAGTGACGAAATTGTGCATTTTGCTAATTGTTATCCTATTAAATATACATTTTATTCATTAAAACTGACTCACTTGTGATTAGCATTAACTTGAGCGATCAGCATATCAGCAATATGACGTAGTTCCTGAATGTCATTTGCCAGCCTTCGTCGTTCCATCGCACAAATCTTCTCCGGAATGAGACGTGAATCACGAAGTTCTTTAACTTTATGGCCAAGTTCGTCTATACGGTGATTCACCTGAAACACAGACATGTCGATCGATAACCGATTTCCCTACAGTTTTACCGGTTAGATGGAGGCTAAACGGAGTTTGAATTCATCATGCTATTATCATACTTTGTGCTAAGGATTAAGGATAAAGCTCCCGGCGTTTATCTATCTCTGAGGAATGTACCATGCATTCTACTTCATTAAGCATTGTTGGACGTGACGGAGGTGATTGATTGCATATGCGGCCTTTACAATGATCGCAGTAGCCTACCGATGCACCGAGCTAAGTGCTGCTACTCTCCCAGACAAGTCTGATAACAATCTGCCGGCCTTGGAGGTATGGACGGCTGGGTGAATCCGGCGGCGAAATGATCGCCCACATGTGTATTGCAGTGTGCCTCCGAGCGCTGCGCTACACTGGCCCCATTTTGTGCTAATTACCAAATAAATATTGCATATCCCACTATAAATTCGATAACAATACTTTCAGACAGATAGAACAGAAATGAAAACGAAAGAGAATCCTGTTTAAAGGATTAAATTAGCTTCACCTCGACAATGGTAGTGTTGAACGCTTCAGTAACATTAAGCTTGGCTTCGTTTTCGCTAAGAGCTCTACACAACCGCCCCCACGTCTGCTCCAGTTTCTCATTTAAACCTATCTGAAAACATGAGAAGTTTAAAAAATAGCAGCAGTGCATAATATTTTCTCGTGCTTTTGTTGCAGTATTTCGACAATTTACTCTTCCCTGGATCTCGACATAGGGTGGAGTCATGTCTTCATCACAGGTAGTCCTTCTCGAGGATACAAAAAAAAGTCTGCTGCTTTTTCTGAAGACGTTAACAATCTCGATGATGGCTAAAATTCCTCTGACTATCCAAACAAAGACAAAACCACTTCCAGCTACCTTCAGCTACCTTAACAGCTCCATACCAACCTAAAAGGAAAAACAACCTGACGAAGATACATCACGTCGTTAAAAACTGCGTATAAATCAGAAGTGAGCAAGGAAAGCGACCATGTGGCCACAAAATTTAAAGTTGAAAAATGTCAAAAATTGTAAAAAAAACACTCCTTGCACGACATCTTTTAGAAGGTAACCGGTGTAGAAAACGTCAAACCAGTCTACGGAATTCAGACTTTTGAAAGCTGTTCTTTCCTTGAGAGTCAATCAGGAAAACATACTTTCGAAAAGAAACACAGACAGAGCCAGTGAAATAACAAGAGGAGCAAAAGAAAGATGGACAATAAAGCCGAGACTGAACCCCAGTGAGATGCGGGCATGTCGTCTTGGTGGACCATCTGTTAAAAGAGTGGAGGTATACGTAGCCTCTACAAAGTTCTATCGATAAATGCAGACAGTTCGTCGATGACGAAATGGAAGTTGAGGAAATCATGTCCGAAGTAGACTATCAATATGAGAAAGCATCAAAAGAAAACGATACCAAATTTAATGACTTTTACTGCCCTGCTCCTGCATTCTAGCGGAATAATCCATCCATTACTTCATTTTCAATGCTAATCACTGAGATCACTGCTGTATATCGTTCAGTTCAACCTTTCTGCCGTACATCGGCCATATAATTGTATTGACGAAATAAAGTTATAAAACGTAAAAAATGTAATAAAATGATGTAAAATGTAAAAATGTAGAAAAAGAGTTCATAATAATCTCACAATCTTTTTATTGCTCCACAGAAACATTTTCTCTACGTGAGGCCAAAGCTTAACTAGCAGCAGGTGCTTCGTTTTAGATGGCCCACTTAATAACTACGACCATTTCGAATAATATTCCTATCTAGTAATATATTGTTGTCAAAACAATTTTCCACCAGAGTTTTTTCGAGCATATGAATCTTCTTCGTGGAGCCCACTTTTTACAGGAACTACGAAAACACGCTTAAACCAAAGCGTGGCAGCCGTTTTCTGGCTAAGCATTCGCTGTCAATCACCTTCCTTACTTCGCCTACCTGCAATGCCCACCTGCAAAATCTCTATGCTTTGACGTTCTTGATAACTCATAGGCCTATGTAATTCAATGTTTTGCTTGCGATGGTCTTAATTTTCATGTGATTATCAAATTCACATAGATTATAGAGAACACTCTTTACGAACATTAGAATGTTCTCTATATCTAACATTTCCTTGGACTAGAATTGGAGCAGTTGGACTTGGAGAAGTTCTACAGAGAAGACCATACATTCTTCAAGGTCATCACTGGAGATTTCAATGTCAAGATTGGACCAAGAAGAACGTTTGAGAAACGTCACACTGGGACCCACGGATTGAAATGGAACGAACAGGGTGAGCGGCTCTCTGAGTTTATCATGGCGACCAAAACCATCCATGGTAACTCGCAATTCCAGAAGCCCCACCCTCAACGCTCGACGTGGGAGTCTCCCAATGGAGAGTACCATAACGAAATAGACCACATCATAGTAAATAGGAAGTTTTGCCTAACCGATATCGCTGCTGTTCCAAAATTTTACACTGGATCAGACCACCGTTTCCTTCGTGCAAGATTTTATTTCTCGCGGAAAAGAGAAAAAGCCGCTAAATTCAAAAACCGAAGTCCCAAAACCACCACAGACTGGGACTTATTCAATTTATTAGTCGGCTGTTGGAAAGATGCCGCCGTCGATTACATCAGCGAGGAATGCGATCGGCTCATTGAACATCGTCACGTTAGCGCCATGAAAGCTGAGAGTTCCAAAGTCACCAAGAGACGTCTGTCTCCAGAAACTCTCGATCTAAAACGCCAGCGTGGAATCGCACGAGCTGCAGGCAACCGAGAGTTAACGTCCGAGATTGCGAAACAATGCACACATGCGATAAAAGAAGATCACAAAGAGAGACGAGCAGCAGTAATGGTCGAAGTTGAAAAGGCTGGAAAAAGCATTCGGAAAGCCCGCCGAGGCTTCGCCAATTATAAGACCAAGAGCATTGCACTCCGACGCACAGACGGAACAATGACAGCGCCCAGAAAGGCAATGGAGAAAATCATGAACGAATCCTACTCAGATCTCTTCGATAGCCACGTCGATCTCCTGTCTTATGAAATAAAAAAGGATGGATATGCTGTCCCACCGGTTCTCCCTTCCGAAATCCGACATGCCATTTCGTCGGTGAAAAACTGCACAGCACTAGGTCCGGACAGGATAAGATCAGAACATCTGAAGAAGCTTCCACCAGTCTTCGTAAGCACATTGGCTCGGCTCCTCACACGTTACCTGTCTGAATGCAAGGTCCCTACTCAGTGGAAGACCAGCAAGACTGTGTTGTTGTTCAAGAAGGGCGACGTACACGAAATAGGTAACTATCGCCAAGTGTTCTTGTTGTCCGTCGTCTACAGACTTTTCACTCGAGTCATCCTAAACAAGAACGTATGCTTGCCTACTTTGATAAAGGGTGTGAAAAGATTGGTCTTCGACTAAATTTTAAGAAAACGATGTCCATGAAGAACGGATTGGTTTCGTTTGCAAGCAGGATGAAAGATCACTTAGCGTTATCGAACGGGCAGTGCTAGGAGTATCCTGTTTCACACAAGTAAAGGATGGGATCCGAAGCTCCGACCTGCGTCAACGATCAAAAATCAAAGATGTCGTTCTATACGTCAAACAGTTGAAGATAAGATGGGCCGGACACGTAATGCGTATGAATGATGACCGATGGACAAGAGCTGTTAGTGACTGGATTCCTCGGTATGTCAAACGTACTGCAGGAAGACCACCGACCCGATGGTCAGAGTCCTTCACGAAAAGCCTAGAAGAGAGATATGATGCTCGACGAGTCCCTAAAGCGAGGAGAACCCATTGGGCTACTCTTGCCCGCGATAGGGAAAAATGGAGGATTTACTGGCGCCCGCTCGAGTCACTCGACAATCAACGGGACTACAGGTGATACAGGTGATCTAACATTTCAAATCCTTTTCCCATGACCTTTCCTCACATTACAATTTGATAACCCCATGTCTAACATTTCGTTCGCAGTTAGCTCATGAAAACATCTGCGGTTACGGTCCTATGCTTTGTCTATCGCCTTATCAGGTTGCACTGCCTGAGAAACGTTCCGAGCACCCGTCTTTTCATATGTAGCCCTATCAGATTGCACCAGTAGAAAAAACCTTTTGAACTTCTCTCTAAGCACTGTCTTTAGTTCCCTCTGGCAAAGCCCCACCTACTACAGAACTAAGGCAAGGAGTGGACGGGATTCGTCTTCAAGTGCTGGTAGCGTGAGGCTGTGCTCATCCAGTCCCTCAGTTCCTCAGTGCTCCAACTCCGATACCCACTTAACTTTCTTCAACTGCATTGCTTGTTCTCACTTCAATCTCGCTCGTATACGCCTACCTAACCCCACATCAGATATTATTACTATACAGTTGTTCTAGAACAAAGAACACCCGACTCCGTGCCCACCTTTTCGACTCAACGGTTCTACCGACAAACACAAAAAAGACCCGCGTGGCAGCTACAAGAACTAATATTTACAACGACTTGGTACTCATATAAAGTTGGACCTCACCTCATCGCCGCCACATAGATTACTGCCGAATAATGATAATACTATAGCAACAATAATATAAAATCAATAATGAAACGAATCGAAAATTGGCTTTGCTATTGTCTATGTAATACAAATGGTACCAAATATTTTCTTAACCACAGACCTGGCTCCTTGCATCAATCCTTAGTGACCTGCGTAGGACTAAAGCTACTTGACATAGTTGCCTTCCATATTCGTAGGTGCTCTGCAACAAAAATACTTTAACAGCTATTACAGTTGTAGAAAAACGAAAACGTACAAATTAGACGAAGGTAACGCGCTTAACTTTGGTGATAATCCAAAACAGATGGATCAACGACAAATCGTATGTGTCCTAATGAAGTGCCAAATCCTCCGAAATAACAACTAAGAATGACAAGTATACGATCGTCCCTTGGTTTCTCACAGATTCAGTGGCATTGAACCACACACAGTGTTGGTATAAGCAGCGCTTCACTGTGCTGCGCTAAAAGTCCATCTGTAATCTGTAATATAACTAGTCTTGGTAACTCACTCGACCAGTCTCTTCCAATTTCATACGATCCTCCCTCAGGCAGCGTAGATCATCATCAGCGCCACCCATTTGATTGTAGTCTTTCAACAACGTTTCGTGAAGTTCTTCAAGCCATTTTATAGCCTTAAAGTATCTGTTCAACGGTCATTTTTGCTCTCCATTTAACGAATACTAATTTTTTTTGCCTACTTGGCTTGCAGTTATTGATATAAACATCATTATATACATAAGTCTCTATTACACGTCTCTTTACCTCTGTTGTGTTACAGTGATATCTGAGTAACCGAAGTCACCTAGCTCTCCAATATATTTTTCAATTAAGGCATTTTTATAATCTGCTTGCTAGGAATTTCTTCTCAGAATCCCGTGAAAATCCTGTCTATCAGTGGGGTTCGTCAACAAAATTGTTCACCTATCGTTGTGGGCCAAAGATGGTCAGTCATGTTGCGTAAAGCCTTCCTGCAAGATGTGGCCCATTCTCAGCTTAAGCTTATTCTTAACTGAAATTTTCGGGTTTAAACAGAAGCCAATTGACGTGTCAAGTCACTTTCTTGGATAAGATGGTAGCTCAACTGGGTGACATCCGAGGCATGGAAAGCTTGATTATCCTGTCTATGGAATTCTATTAACGGGACCATGTGTGCTCACGCATGACCACGTCTCCTCTTTCAGGCAGATTTTTTGATTCAAAACAAGCACATTCCTCAATATGAACTGCACATGGCTGGGGTACATCAATATGAGGAAGGATAAGGCTCTCGACTTGATAAATCCATGAGCGATGTGTCATGCATTCGAATTAATCAAGCATCTCTTAATAACTCAAAAGACCGACTTTCTATAAACCTCGGCGCAACAACAGCAACGACAACGAAGGCCTATACCAACCTCACAGCAGCTAAAGAAGATCAGTTTATAAGATCATAAATAAATAAATATGTATAATCAAGCATCGCTAGAGATGACTGCATGCATATATGACCCAAATTATGGCTCACGGTGGCCGGCCGATCTATCGAGTTAGTGCTCCTATCCTCCGACATAGGTCTGGCACCAATTTGCCGGCCAGGGTGGATGGAAGGCTTGGTGAGCCTTAGGCGCGGGATCGATTCCACGTGCATTGCAGGGTATCTCTTAACTGCTGCGCTACAGCCACCTCCTCACTAAGTGAAGCACATCTAAGAAATAGACTACTTAAAAAAGTTACTTCTCATAAAGTTGACATTTGGATTTTCCAGCTTTTTCTTTTGGAGTAGTGAATGTACGTGGTTCTGTAAATGAGACATTCCAATGCGTCCCTTCCCAGGTTCCAAACAAGGCGATATCCGCAGGAATGCACTGTCGAATAAATATTGTACCGACCATTTCGTTTCCAGCAATAAAGCTGAACTCAATAGACAAGTGAGAAAGCTAATCCTAAAAGCCTCCATGCCGAGGTTTTCGTCACCTGAAGCGATCTGGCTGGAGATGAAACTATCGCGTACGTGACTGCTTAACACATAAGAATATCATCTAACCATGATGACGTAGGTAACCGTTAACTAGTATGTCAGTGTTAATACATTAAACACAAAAAAAGTGGATTCGAATGACTGTGCTGTCATCCATCCTAAACAATCTTTAAAATCGATTCGCCATAGCTTCAGAAATCCTTGTTTCGAAAAAGAAACATGAATTGGACCATAAACAACGATAACCGCTTAAAATCTGAGGGAAATCCAAATTTAGGCCTGAAATGTACTCATTTATAAGTCGTGTGCTAAAAATAACAAGACCTGTTGAGCATCATTTTCGCAGGTGAAGAGTTGAGTGAACTGTTGTAACTTCAATCGCCGTACATCAACTAATTCAAGGCATCTGAAGAGAAAAATCAAAGAATCTAAGCAGACCTAATGAAAGATAAGGGTTTTCTTCTGATCGCTACTGTTTTATGCTCTTCATAAACGATCTCTATGAAATCGTACAATTTCAAATGAGCATTAGAATCGATAGAATACAACCAATCGATCGATGACATGAATTCTAGGCCGAGAATTCAACACATTCTAATTGCATGAAAAATCGATATATTTACTAGTTTGACAACTCAGACATTCTTTTGAATCGTACAAATATAAGTAGGAGGCGAATCAATAAATTGTCTATCAGCGGCGGCAGAATACGGTAGCCGATCGACGCCTACACTGTAGACGACGTGCATTCCAAAGACGACAAAGGATAGAACATATGTGTAGAAAGGAAACGAAAAACGAAAAAAGAACAGAAAAGAACAGATAGAAAAAAAGAACAGCTAATTATGAACCTTTTTCGTCGTTCTCTCGCTGCTGATAGTTGTTCACGAACGTGTACAACACCAGCCATATAACTTCGGACGAGTCGTTTTCCGTGTGAGTTCACCTCTTCGGCAGAAAGATCATCGATGAACGATGCACCGCATGCTGTCACACTTTCGTACATCTTTTCTTAAATCAATTAGATATAGTGTTCGTATAACAGTACGGACCACGAATGAGGCCTTGTGTTTTGGAACTACTGAGATAAACATAGGAGTTTACATGCTCCACTAATAGCTCGATTCATTCCACACGTATCGATCACTCATCTATTAATAATCAATATGTCGCAAATCTACTAGACAAAATAGACGGCTAACATCATGACTATAACAGCCACCTAAATTTTTAGCTACTAAGCTACCTTTTTTCTCAAATTATTTTTCATGTAATTACCTTAGCGACAGATTACGGTAAGTGCAAACTTCAAGTTTTAACACTAGGCGTTATCAGCATGCTAACAGACCTCAGATTACAGTAGGTGGCAAGTTGAATTTCTTGTGCAAACTGTTATCAGGAGTCAGAGTCAGTCAGTAGTGTACATGCGAAGTCTAGCTTTCAACTACTAGCTGGATTCAGGATAGAACTTACCCATAGCGGCTACTTTTTCTTCCAGATTGTTCTTTTCTGATTCGACGGCTGCCAAATCGTTCATCATCAGATCGGTGCATAATGACTCCAGCAAGACGTCTGTTTTTCTAGTGAGCTGAATGAATAGCTGTTCACTGAGTTCATTTGTCATTCATAACAACTTATTATCGTCTTTTTCCGTTTTTTTTTCTTCCTTTTTCTCGCTCTAACTGCACAGATGAGGCATTAATTGCTAGTCGATTATAGTAGGATTGAAAGCAGCTAAGAACCTATGAAAAAACAACTGAGAAGATGGTGAGTGGATGCAATATACTCTGAAGGCAATTATTTTGTTCTTTGCGATTATAACATAAAGAACAAATCCTAATGTAGTGACTTGTTATCTACTGCCTATTCTTTTTCATGGTAGTATATGATTTGAAATATAGCCACAATAGTGCTGAAATGTTTGCTAAACTCCAGATCGCAGGTGTGGGGATCAAACACGCTATTACCCTTCCCTGGGGCTAACGTGCTCACCAACAACATCATCGCCTTTCTCCTAGCCGTGTTTTAACCTGTAAGTGCGTTGACGTATGATTGCTGATGGCCCTATAGGTTAACAAAGCTGAGAGTGGTGAAGCGAACGACCCGCATGATGCGGTGGTGAACACGTGAGCTCCCGGAAAGGCTATTAGCGGGTTCGATCCCACCGCAGGTACCTGCGGTCCGGAGTTTTGCAAATATCTCAGCATCATTGTGGCTATGAAGGACGAAGATTCCTTGGCACAACTACTCAAAAATGATACGCATCATTCGTATATGTAACGAAGCTACAACCTTACGAGGTTTTTTCAGGTGAATTAGCCGCTTCCAGAGACTCCGAATTCATCTTTGTTCAAAGAGTCTCCTCACTACCGGATTATTTATTAGAATAATTTTGCTTGTTTGATCCTTCTAAAAATAATGACTGATGCATGTAACTCATTTCAATAATCATTTACACTTAATACTTGCTTGGTTCGTCCCCACTGGTTGTGTGGGCCCCAGCATAATGTTCATTTTCGGAGATTTGCTCATTAAGTCATTATGATTCCCTGGAGTCTCGAGGTCAGCTTGGCCAATGTCTGCACCAGGTCTTCACCACCACAGGCAGTTGCAGCTCTTGTTGATGAGAGGAAAATTTACAACCATACGACTTTGATACCAGGACGGTGGTGGATCTTGGTACTGGTCTACTCTTAGCTAGACTACCTGATGGAAACGCCGGTCTCCTTCTAAGCTTGGGAGACTCTGCCAAGGGATGAATCTCCGCTGTACAACGCAGTCCGACGCCCAGAAACACCTCTCAGCCACGATGAGGCGCTAAGCCGTTGGAAAGATTGATCATTCATATCGACATTAAATAAAAGTCGGCTTGCAATGATCTTACTGATACTGATACATTTAAATATTTGCAATTCGACTTCGTGTTTTCAGTACAAAACAATAGGCATATGAGGAAAACGGGGCTCATGAAAGACCAGAAGGATGTTGATAATGTATGTGTTCCTTCAGGCACCGAATAGATTTTCAAGTCCTTATACACTTATCCCATAATTTTTTCACCTAAAATCATTCCTCGGTCTATCAATTTCTTCGAAAATTAGTATCGGACTTGCAATATCACTTTTTTTTTGTTTTAGGAACAATTTTCTCTGGATGCTGTACTACCTAGTGTCAATGTGAACTCATATCATGCACTTTCGCTCCTTGCAATTAAATTCTGTATTATAAGTATATTGTGTTTTTGAGGAGTTTTAAACATTAGCCTTCAGATGTCCAAACAGCAGTTTACTTCTACGAATCCAAACTCAGGTATAGAGCTGCCAAATGGCTCGAAACATTATAGGGCGTACGAAATGCTAATGAGCGTAGAGGGCAATTATGGCTTGAAAAATTTACTCCTAGTAAATTCAAAGTTGAAGATAAGGAATGTTTACTGCAGGCGTGTAAAAGATGAACGAGATGGAGGACAACACTCTGCCTCGTCCACCGTACTCGACACCCATGCGAGAAATACTTCAGAAACTATGCCGAACCCGGAACTGCCTTCTACCACTTCATCGTCTCCAGAAATTCTACACTTGATGCATCTGGTGTAAACAAACTCGCTCCTCGTTGGAAAGAATGTAAAGATTCCAATAAATGTTATCTACTCGGTACTCACAGCTGCAGTCATTTTACGGATCATAGTATGAGACTCGCACACGCCACCATGCTCGAATAATACCACCGTCATGGACGGCGATTGCAAGGTAAAGAAACGAATGACAAATATGCTGGGATCCGCACAACTCGTGAGGGCGGACAGTTCATGTATCCAAATAAGAGCTTGTTATTTAAGTCAATAAAGTTTACTCCGAGCTGAGATATGCCACTTGAGAAATACAATTTGATATCCGACATAAATTTCCAAACAACATATGTTCTTCCATCCTTCGTAGCCCAATCATTATTGTTAAGCATATGCGGCCTTCATTTCCCAAATTAACAGGTGATTTTTGTACAAATAATGGCTTTTGTTGTATGCATCGTACTGCACGCTACAGTAGTGGTTCATCTCAATAGCTGGATGACTCGAGACGGAAAAGATGGTCGTTTTATCTGGGAGTTTAACTGAGAGCTGATCAACAGCAGTGAACGTCGCCGCTTAGGTAGGAGCCATTTGGTCGATGGCGATGCACCTCTCTTTGATGCAAAATACTCGGCGACTGCCTGTGATGACCATCTGGAAACTATACAGCACAATTATCATCGTGATTCGAATGGGAAAGATCTTCTTATACTGAAAAATTGCTGTTCAAGTAGGAATTCTTTTGGGATCCTAATGATTCTTTGTTCGAATGGGAAAGATCTTCTTATACTGAAAAATTGCTGTTCAAGTAGGAATTCTTTTGGGATCCTAATGATTCTTTGTTCGAATGGGAAAGATCTTCTTATACTGAAAAATTGCTGTTCAAGTAGGAATTCTTTTGGGATCCTAATGATTCTTTGTTAGCAAGAATCAAATAAATCACATGGTAATCTAGTCATGCAGAACCTTCGTGTGAAGTGTTCAGGCAGAAATGCCAATTTTTTGAAGGCCTCCAGAGATTTCGCGTTAACCAAAGTGGTGATACAGGGATATATCGGATAAATAAACTGAAGACTAAGAAAAATGCTTAAAATTATTGTACAAACAAAAATCAAGTGTAATATCATCATACATTTGGGTCAAATTATTAAAAAAAAAAAACCCCTTCAACACGGCTGCTCCCAACTGCCAACGGGTAGCAGCTGTTTTCTGACCTAAGCGACCAACTGCCCTGAAAAAACCAACCAGTACCACCTTTCAATCATCGGCGGTTGATCTCTGCCCATCAGCTTTATTTTGCCAGAATGTTCCCAATTCTATCACAATTTTTTGATACAGTGACCACATTGAATTTCTTTTATTGGTCTGAAAAGCCGTGGGAAAAACCTCTCAAATACAATGCCCACTTGAGCAGAGGTCAAATTCCCAGACATTCTGAAAATGAACGAGACTATTAAGAACGGATGTGAACGAACCAGAGAAAACTGCTCACAAAAGGTTTTTTTTTTCGACAACGATTATCCGATGGTCTCGTCATCACTATAGAAGCGAAAGAAAAAAAAACGATAAGAAACAAGAAAGAAAAGTTTTAGAGAGCTAAAAAGAAAATTTTTTAGGAGAACCAATGAAACATAAATAGCATTTAAAAGTTTTTAAACGAATTTACACAATATCGTTATCACATTAGGCAGACGGATATTTGTGTGTTCTATGTTTCGTCCTCAAAAATCGAGAAGTATAAAGAAACAACCACAACTTTGCTGAGATATTTGCAAAATCTTTGGACCGCAGGTGTCTATGGTGTGGAACGAACGCGCTATTGTCCTTTCCGGGGAGTAACGCGTTCACCAGCACACCATGCGGATCCTTCGTTTCGCCCGTCTCTCAGCTAGTTCTATCGATCTTTTGTCGTCAGCAATCATACGTCAACGGGATTGATCTGGGGAGCCCACATCGGCATTGAACCCAGTTAAGCTGAGGCTGTAGTTGAAATCACAATGTTTTAGCTTTTTATTTTCTGCCTACTACAATTTTCACGGCAGGTTATAAGCAAAATACAACCATAACGTTGCTGAGATATTTGCAAGACTCTGGGCCGCAGGTGTCTATGGTGGGGAACGAACGCGTTATTGTCCTTTCCGGGAAGTAACGCGTTCACCACCACACCATGCGTGTCCTTCGTTTTGCCTGTCTCTCAGGCAAAAATTATTTTAAAAAAAACCTTCCGCAAACTATAAAAAAACACTTACATCACTGACTCGTGTATGAAATTCTTCACTTTGACGTGCCATGCCAGTTTGTCGTTCAACTCGATTCGCGTACTGTCGAGCAAGGCCGCGAACTTGTTCTCGTGCCTGAACTCATCTTCGATGATTTCCACTACTCAGCCCTTTTTTTTCCTTTTCTAGCAAAAATAACCACAACGTACAAGTGATGAACACTTGGGAAACAAAACAACTGCGCGGTGTGCACAAATTTTTTTAAAGCAAAACTTTGAAGTAATAAATACAAATTTGGAAACTCGTACGCGCTGTACGGCAGACGCGCGAACAACGATATCAAGTGAAAAAGTCAATACTGAGGGCCTTTTTGTAGCAAATAAGCGGTCGTAGTTATTGATATCAATGCAGAGTTGGTGGGTAGAGTGGACTACATGCATTACTTTACTTTCAATGCGTATTCGTTCGGCTCGTTTAATCTTTTGCGAAGAGTTAATATGTTGCATATCCTTACTTTGAATTGGCAGTTTATCCAACGTAGACGTCTTAGACGTGGCCAGTGAAAAACTATTGCTTACACTTAATAGTTTAGAAGAAAAACCTTCTCAGACAAATTTTTTACGGTGTGGATTCAACAACTGACAATGTTTTGCAGTCAATCTGTCGCGAAGACGTATTCCTTGGTAACCGAAAGCTGATACACAGCTGGATCCCTAATCCACTAGTGAGAACCCCAATTCCGAAGAACTCAGCTGTTTGCAAACAAAAACATAGATAAGAGTAGACATATATGGAGACGTTATTGCTGCCGTTCTGAAGAATCCTAATCGCAAGAAGACAGGAATACTCCATTAAGATAAACAAGGTCCTTGAAGAACATCTGGCCTATGGAGACGACGCAATGAGGCAATGGTGTGGCATTCTTGAAATTCCAAAAAGAAAAAACTTGACCAGCGAGCAATCCATCAGCCCAATAAAATGTGTTGTGGTACAGCTCGCATGAATCTTCGTGAAGACCTTCCACTGGGTACGTATTAACCAATGTTACTACTGCCCACAATTTCCAACTCGCTTATAACTTGCTGCTTTCTCACCCAATATATCAACACAGGCAGTCATCGTCTCTTGTGGATCAGACAGTGACATTCCGCCTCATGCGATTAGGTTGCTACTAAGAGGGCGAAGCTTCGTGGAATTCGTTGTGCCTCAGCCGGTACTCCTGATCGCAAAACCGTGTTTTGCGATCACTTGGTTTGAATTTATGCCCTTAATAATAAGTATTCAAAATAAAACGAATATATTTCAAAAACGCAGAGAAGTACGGACTAGAAAATGGAAGATTTGGGAAGCGATTGCTGGGTCGATGACAAGATTTACACAAAACTTAACTTACAGTACGACAATCTCTCCATCTGACCATATAAAACTCAAAAAACAACCATTTTTGCAGATCTTGCGCCTTTTTCAGACGAATCGAAAGCAAAAGAAGAGAAATTTCGCATTTAAGACCTTTTCCAATGTGATCGAATGTGCCGGCACCGCGGCCATAAGACGTGATGCCAAATCGGCTAAGTCGTCCGCCTGCGCTATGATTTCCTGTAATAAAAATATAACACTTCAGGGATTATTAGAGCTCTATTTGTATTTTACGAAAAAGATTTTCATTCACCTTTAAAGGGAAATCGTAAACTCGAAGATATAAAACGGAGATTTTGGCACGTTATTTTTTTCTGCACCCAAATGATTCTTAAAAACAACTACCTGACTTCGAACAAACTTCTAGTATTTTTTCCAGTTGATAGAAAAACAGGACTAAAGAGATGACTCATTTCCTCTTTAGAACAAGTTGAATGTGCACAGCCCATTTTCATTTTTCGTTATTTTCAAGAAAACATTGAATTGAATTTGAATTGAATTTTGAATTGAATTGAATTTTTGAATTTAGGTGGGTGTGGTCCGGAGTACGATGGTGTGCTAGGTAACACGCATCACAATAGAAATAATGCGTGACCCAAAGAGTGAGGTCCCGAGGACCTCAAATTGAACCGAAATCGGTCCCTAAGCACTATTGAATTTAATTAATAAAAAAAGAAAAGATTATAAAAAGACTACCATGTGATCGGTAAAGTAATCAGTGAACGAAGTAGAAGAGCCAATCGGACTATAGGTGGAGCTAAGTAGGCAAAGTGCGCGCGGTTGTAATAATGCAAAAGACACGGGAGACGCCGTTCAACTCGAACACATTTCAAAGCAAATGCTGCTCGTGACGCCAATATAACCACAGACGGGAACAATTTCAAGATGAATAATGGCCAGTAAGGATTGATGTCGCTAAAGAAGAAATACCATCTCATCGTTGAAAGTGATCGTTTTCAAACTAGATAAAGAACAAAAGGACAAAACGTTTGACGTCCATCAACCAATTATGGATGCATCATGCATTTGATCTGACTCGTAACATGAAGGAGATGATAAGCAACTATATGGCCTACACAGTGAATTGTCAAGCCTATAAATGCATCTGGTCACTGTTTTCTTTCTTGGGAGAGGTTTGGTATCAATTTGCCAACTGTGGCACGGTGGAAGGCTTTGTTGGCTGGGGGAGCATGACCGAACAAATGATCCTGGATGTGTGGCAGTGCAACTCTAACAACTGCGCTACATTGCGGGCGTGATTACATCGACTAACTCCAGCCAAGAAATCAACGCTGTTTCCAAGTAGCAGGATATGAGAGCACAAAAAGAAAGGAAAAGGACACAGCTGTTAGTTGTCGACATGGGATTCGTGGTGCTAAAGATGATATTAAGATGAATGTGCAGGAACATAATGTCTTTCAAATCCTCTGAAAAATGCTGACAGAGTGTTGTTGTTTCACTTTCTTCTTCTTTTTCTTTCGAATCCTTAAAGTGCTAAGAAATGTGGTCGGTGATTAGTTGATAGACAAATCAATGCTAATTTAACCAATCGTCTATGTGAGAGATAATAAAGATCAATGCCCTGTTCATGAGACGATTGATTGTTTGGAAGGCGTTAGATCGTTTTGACATCGACGACACGACAATGTTACCAAAAGAATGATAAATTGGTTTTACATCAAGCCAAGGAAGATTTCATCAGAAGGATTACACCTTCAGGACATTTAGGTGTCCGCTACTGACTTGGAGGTTTGAGTGACTCTAGACTGACTAGATTTTATAACGATCAAATCACGGTCTTACCTCATTGTATTGTGTTACACGATCAATGTTAAGATATTCACAAGAAATTTCCACTAAAAAGGAATCGATATCTATGGAAAAGCTTGCGGGCAGCTAACAATGTGCGATTTGAAACCAAAACTGCACAAAGTTCTCCATTTCGCTGCTTTATAATAACCTCGTGCAAGCTTAATAATCTAGTAAAATATTAATGTTACATCGGATTGTATAGAACTGGAATCATTTAATAAGCAAAGTAAAAAGTACGAGTTAACCTTGCTCTTAAGAGCGAGCTGTTGATGTTCTTTCACTAGTTGACGTGCTTCATCTTTATTCTCACCGATTTCGTGTAATGTAAGTAGCCATTTCTCACCCGGTCCCTCAATCCAATCGAAAAGCCTAGAAAATGTCAAGAATGAGGAACAATGGAGAAAACGAATCGAAAAAAACGGGCCGGAACAGAAATAGAAAAAACCATAAAAACAAAATAGGCGAAGACTTGACAATAGTTAGAAGAGGTTGCTAAAGTAAAAGAGAAGGGTCTTAAAGTTCTTATTTTCCCACATAGGTGCTACTTTACTGAGCAGATTTTGTAAAAAAAAAAACGTTAAAAAAGGATACATCATGAATGCTTTTACCATTAGTGTAAATAGGCGAATATCTTTAGCACAGTAAAAAGCTGTTAATCGAAGAATAAAATAAAAATAACTAAAGCTCTCAGCGCTGATCAATCCCTGAGGGATGCGCCATGAATTCGACTCCATTAAGCATCGCTGGAGGCGATTGAATGCATATCTGTCCATTACAATGACTCGCGGTGGCCTAACGATGTGTCGAGCCAGTTCTGGTACCCTCGTAGGAAAATCTGGTACCAATTTGCCAACCGCGGAGGGATGAAAGGCTTGGCAAGTCACGGGTGCTGGGATCGATCCCATTTGTGTGTCGCAGGGTGCCTCCGACCACTGCGCCCCTTAAACGGAAGGAAGTATTGGGAAATTTTCATTCCAAGAGGAAAAAATCGCCTAAGTGACAACTTATGCACTTTTAAAGCATCGTGTTCGGTATTCAATTCAGGTATATTGATTTGGAAATCATTTTTAAAAAAATTTTGAATGGTTTCATTCGCAAGCCATATTTATAGTAAATTTATACTACGTTAGGTCTCAGCGACTACCCAACAGTTTTCTTCCAAGAGACAACAAAAATAAAAAGACATGTAGCAAATATGTACAGGCTCTAGGGTCCGTGAAAAAAGTAGCGCCTGTAGAGTAACTGAGGCCGAAAATGTGAAAAGAGGAATTCAGTGTTAACCGCTCAGCATACGTGAACCGTTCAGCATTCCTTTTTTACTTCGAGTATGACTGTCGCTAGAATAGTTGAATAGCCATGCGCAGATAGGTCTTCAAAACAAAGGTAATCCCCGACTTTTCATGACTGTGAAGAAGTTTATTCCACACAGGTGTGGTAACAATTTACCGACCTTGGAGGATTGGATGGCTCTGTTAGGCACTGATGGGATAGAACCAGTGATGGAGGTGAGTAAACGCTTAGCTGACCTAAATTATAATTCGCGCTAGTCTACCGATGTATGAAGTCATTGTTGCCATCCTTCCAGACATGTATGGTACTAATTAATTTACCGACCACAGAAGGATGGAAAGCTTAGAGGCGCGGGGATGGATCTTATGTGTATTGCAAGGCGCCGCCAACTACTGCGTTATTTGTGCCCTTTTTAATGACTAAAAAATTAAAATTAACCTATACGTTCACATGAACTGGTATTGTTGAGCTGATGCGGAGTTGGTACTGTCGTTGCCGTTGTTGTTGTCGGCGATGGCTTACGTTTCGGCGATTTCGTTTTCCTCAGAGCCTGGACGTATTTTGTACAACAATTGGTTAAAAATTCGGTGGAAAAAACCACAGTATTAATAAAGATCTAACACATAATTAAATGCCATATTGATCAAAAACTACACATTGTGATGCTATGAGCAGGACTACCTGCGTGTTGTTCACGCGGGATGACGAGCAAGACTCATCCAGGTCAAAAATCATTTTGAAATAAGGCGCCAGGTCCCGTGTAATAGCGATGCATTGAGGCATTCGTCTTTCCGGTTCATCTCTGGATTTTCAAATTTTATGCAAAACGCCTCAGGAGCCCTGTATGTTGATGTTTTCAATTCCTGCGGTAGGATCCGGACATTCATTTCGAAATCGTCGTTATTGTGCCTTTGTACCCCAAGCGTGTGGCGCAGTGGTTGGAGGCACCACTGCGACACGCACATGGAACCGATTCCTGCGCCTACGGCCCACCAAACCTTCCATCCCTCCGGGGTCGGCAGATTGGTACCAGACTTGTCTGGGAGGATAACAGCACTGGCTCAATACATCGGCCAGGTCACCGCGTGTCTTTGTAAAGGCCAGACATGCATTCAATCACCTTCAGCGATATTTAGTGAAGTCGAATGCATGGCGCATCCATCAAGGATTGATCAACGCCAAGAGCTTTGTCCTTTATCCTTTTATCCTAAGCGCACCAACAGGTATGCTTTAACGAATTTTAACTTTTCCATCTAGGTGTTCTTTAAAGCGGATATAAAGTGATTTGCCCGTTTCTCCAATGTATTGCTCATCGCGTGCCTTACATGAAATCAAGTATATTGTACCTGAGCTCATGCAATCGCTATCTCTCCCGCTAAGACAGATCATACAATTTCATGAGCTGCACAAACGATCGTAGAGAAGGTTTCAAACTAATTGACGACGTAGGGTTCTGCGTGGAAGGTGAATAACCGCCATATAAATTTTAAGACCATTTTTTCTTACTTATTTGGATACATGGATGGTCCATCTTCACTGGTTGTGCGAGCCCCAGCTTAATTTCCACTCTCCAGAGATTTTCTGTCTTAGCCACTCTAGTTCCTTGGGGTACCGAGGACAGCCTTGCCAAAGTCTGCCTCAGGTCGTCACCACCAGAGACAGTTGCCGCCCTTGTGAATGAGAGGGAGATTTGCCACCATGCGACTAATTAGATATCAGGACAGTGGTGGATTCTAGTAAGTTAACACTTAGCTGGGCTTCTTAATGGAATCGCCGGACTCATCACCCGCTTGGGAGACTGCCGTGGGGATGAATCCACCCGTCGTACATCGCATCTTGACACCCATGAACACCTCCCAGCTACGATAGGGCGATAAACCGTTGGGAGGACATGGAATTTATTAACGTTTGATTGCTGAGGCCACTTCTTCTTAAGAACTACTTAATGACGTGGACTTATTTCGATTGATATCAAAGCGTCTTTCTCTCGCTTTGATATCATCCGAAACAGGTGAGTCTCGTTTCGTATTCTGATAATAATGTCTAATAATAAGTCTTCTCGCATTTTGATTACTCTCGAAGCGTTTTTGGATAAGTTTCAAAAATCCAAGGATGAACCGGAAAGATGAAGACCTCACTATCACACACGACCTGGCGTCTTATTTCAAAATGTTTCTTTTGACCTATGAACACGCAGGTGTGAACCCTACTCATAACATCATGATGAGTAGCTTTTGATCAATACGATGTTTATTTAAATGAGATCTTCATTAATACCTTAGATTTTCCACCGAATAATTAAGTTATGGTTGTATAAAATACGCCTGGCTCTCAGGAAGGCGAAATCGTTAAAACGTCAGCCATCGATCGACCAATAAAGAACAAGAACAACGACAGCTATACCAAACTCGCACCACGTCAACAAGATCAGTTCATAAAAACACGTAAATAAATATATTGATTATCTATTCAAAAGTTTATAGAAATTCGGTCTATAGATACATTAAAATTAACACTTGTTGCCTAAAAAAACAATTTTGCGCAGTGGTTGGGGGTGCTCCGCTATGAAATAGTCGCTGGTTCGATATCACCCACAGATTCACCAAGCCTTCCACCCAGCCGGGGTCAAAATTTGCTACCTGACCTGTCTGCGAGGACGGTAGCGCTGACATGGTCCATAGGAAGGTTACCGCGAACTATTGTCTGGGTCATATGTGGATCGACCACCTTTAACGATTCTCGGAGAAATTGAATGCATGGCGTACCAAACAGCGATTGGTCAACACTGAACGCTTTATCCTTCAAGTTGAAAAAAAAAACAATGGCAAGAAAAAAACCTGCCTGTTCACTCCTTCAGCATGTTCTTCAAGCATTCGGCATCGTTCTTCGTTCTCAGCATTCAGTTTCGACAACTCAGCTTCTTTCTGTGGTAATGAAGCGAGCTGCTGCAAGAAAGAAAGTCCTCATCATTCATCGGATAACTGATGAATTGCTCTCTCTCATTTAAAAAACCTCTTTATTTCTCCTTTTTTTAAATAGCACAAAAGCAACAATCATAGACCATCTCTGCTCATCCCGACATAACTGAGATTTTCTCATCACAATAATTTTCTTATTAAATTTTAGTAATATCACAACCACGAAAATATTGCTTTTCAAATTTGAATGTTGTATTAGAATATATCCCAAAAGTTAAATCAAGGAGGAACCCAATATAAAGGATAAAAAAGGATGAAGCTCTCGACGTTGATCAATCCCTGAAGAATGTGTCATGCATTAGACTTCATCAAGCACCGTTTGGAGGCGATTGAGTGCATATCCGGCCTTTACAATGACTGGACGGGGCCTACCGATGTATCCAAGCTGTGCTGCTATCCTACCAGACAAGTATGGTATCAATGTGCCGACCCCGAGAGGATGGAAGATTTGGAGAGCAACGGGCGCTAGGATCGATTCCGCGTGCAAGTTGCAGGGCGCCTCCGACCACTGCACCACACGCGACCCATACATTTAAAAAATTGCGGCTTTTACAAGCCTGAAAAAAATAAAATAAAATTTTATACGACCCGTCTTTCACATCTACTGTGCGGATCTCGGCATTTCTAGCATTAGAATCATTCGTTCGCATCCTTCATCCACGAAGGTCTTCGGAAAGTTTTGCATGTGGCTTTTGCTAGATGCTAGAGGATTTTCATTTCGTTAACTTCCTATTTAGTGCCTATATTTGATGGTTGATTGTTGATGGCAGTGGTAAATAAAAACTAGCTGAGATAAAGGCGAAACGAAGGACTCATATGGTGCGGTGGTGACCGTGTTAGCCCATGAAAGCGTAATGGCGTGTTTGATCCCCACCGCAGATACCTGAGGTTCGGAGTTCTGCAACTATCTCAACATTATTATGACTTCGTTTCATCATGAACGTCGTGGAATGCTGCTCGAGACGATTCTCCAAGGAGACCTGAGACAACCGATCTAAGGAGTTCCTACCTCGATTGTAATCAGCGAACAATTGCATATTAGTCTGGTACCAATTCCTCAAGTCAGTGTGGGGAGAGGTATGGTGGGTTGTGGTGGGGCCCAGCCAGAACCGAGACCGTGATGATCGACGTCACTACCACTGCGCCACCTCCTCGCCCAAGTCAATAAGGATTAAGAAGTAAGAATAAGAAAATCTAGAAAATAATAAGATATTGTAATCTACAATCAACCATTCACGGATTACCCTCATATGAGGGATCTCGAGCTGGTTAGTCGCGAGGCTACGTAGCGCGTCCCCAGGTGGCGGATAGGAGGTTAATCGCAGACCAAAAGCGACCTTTGCTTCCCTGAGACGCAGGTGGATCCAGGGGATGGACTCCCCGTTTCTGCTGCGCCGATTTAGCACATACTTTCTGCAATTGCTAGGCTTATTCATGCATGGGTGTGTGAGTGCATTCTCGCTTTATGCGGATTGTATTCTACGGGTCAATTTGGCCAAAAACCTGCAATCAAGTGACAGGGAAGTATATGGGAGGCGGTAAGGAGTCGCACCCAACAAATAAACTCCATGTCCACTCTGGGAGAGCCTGGCAAGCTACCCGTTAGTATAACCAGTCCCCACGATCAGAGCACCGCAAGCTATACGTGGGTATCAAATATGCTAAACACGGTAAAAAAAAACGGGCCTCATTCCCCTGACCCCGAAAGAGCCCCCAATTTCGCAGCGTTGGGTAGGACGAGTACGGAGAGGCAGCTAAAAGCACAGTGCCAATGGAAGCTGATCTGTTCGATAGCCACGTCCATCTCCCGTCTTATGAAATAAAAGAGGATGGATATGTTGTTCCACCGCTTCTCCTTTCCGAAGTCCGACATCCCATTTCGTCGGTGAAAATTCGAGCAGCACCAGGTCCGGACAGGGTAAAATCAGAACATCTGAAGAACCTTCAGCCAGTCCTCGTAAGCACACTGCCTCGGCTTTTCTCACGTTACTTGTCTAATTGCAAGATCCCTACCCAGTGGAAGACCAGCAAGACCGTGTTGTTGTTCAAGAAGGGGGACCTACATGATATAGGTAACTATCGCCTAATCTGCTTGCTGTCTGTCTGAAGACGTCGACGTTTCGAAACGTTAGCCGATAATAAATGTTATTATCAACCTCGTGTAAGCTCATCAAACAAAGAATACTCATTGAAGTATCGCGAGAGTACAAAAGACCGCTCTGTCTCACTTTCATCGACTTAGAGAAGGCCTTTGACTCAACTGAGATGGAAGCAGTCATGGAAGCCCTTGTTAGTCAAGGAATCCCTACTCAGTACATAAAGATTCTTCGTGAGCTGTACAAAAATTTCACAACCAAAATTTCACCATTCTACAACGATATTAACGTTGACGTCAAAAGAGGAGTTAGAGAAGGCGATGCAATCTCTCCAAAATTATTTACAGCCACCCTCCATAACGTCATGCGAACATTGGAATGGGATAATATGGAATTGAAAATCGATGGTAGGCAGATACATCACCTTCGCTTTGCTGATGATATCGTTCTCATAACACCTGGCATTAGCCAAGCGGAGCGTATGCTTGCAGACTTTGATAAAGCGTGTGAAAAGATTGGTCTTCGACTAAATCTCAAGAAAACGATGTTCATAAAGAACGGATTGGTTTCGTTTGCCCCATTCACGCTTAACGGAACGAATATCTCCGAATGCTCCAGTTATGTATATCTAGGTCGGGAAATCAATATGATGAACGACTTAGCTCCAGAGCTCAGCAAAAGGAAACGAGCGGCTTCGAGAGCTTTCAAGAGCATCGAGGATGTAGCGAAGAGAACAAAGAACACCCGACTCCGTGCCCACCTTTTCGACTCAACGGTTCTTCCTGCCCTAACGTATGCGTCAGAAAACTGGTCGCTACGCAAGCAAGATGAATGTTCACTCAGCTTTATCGAACGCGCTGTCGAAAGGACGATGCTAGGAGTATCCCGTTTCACACAAGTAGGGGATGAGATCCGAAGCTCCGACCTACGTCAACGATCGAAAATCAAAGATGCCGTTCTATACGCCAAACAGTCGAAGATAAGGCTGGCCAGACACGTAATGCGTATGAATGATAACCGATGGACAAGAGCTGTTAGTGACTGGATTCCTCGGGATGTCGAATGTACTGCAGAAAGCCACCGACCCGATGGTCAGAGTTCTTCACGAAAAGCCTAGAAGAAAGATATATGATGCTCGACGAGTCCCTAAAGCGAGCAGAACCCACTGGGCTACTCTTGCACGCGACAGGAAAAAACGGAGGATTTACTGGCGCCCGCTCGAGTCACTCGACGATCAACGGGACTACAGGTGATACAGGTGATACAATCAATCACAATGACACTAAACAAACGTTGAAATTAGTTGTGATATACCTAGATTACTGTACAAGTTCTTGGAAACTGGAAATCCGGCTTTTTCATCAGGAAGCCCAACTAAACCAGCAAAACTCCTAACGATGAACAGAGTATGCTTGGGCCCGCACAACCAGTGAGACGAGCCGTCCAAGTATCCAGTAAGTAAGTTCTTAGAAACCAGTCACATGGTAAACGGAAGATTTTTAAAAATTTTGCGATTGACTTTCTACTAATCTCGGCATTGATCGAATAATTCTTTGCATTCTTGTTGAGCGAACAGAGGTGTTATTTTATTCGTTGTTACGATGAAGCTGACGTTTCGGCGGATTTCGCCGTCCTTATAGCCTGTAATGGCCAAGTTCACTGGAATCTACCAAGCCAAACACCTCCATAACCAAACAGGGGGAGTGGTAAGCCAAGACATCAATCACAATGAACATAAAATAGTTTGTTCGTACACTCACCGCTTTCTATAAGTATTCCAGTGAGTATCTCACATGTAGAGCAACTGCACATAGTTCACATGGAAGCTTAATTCGTCTCCCACAAAACAACAGCCTTAAAGTCATGGCCTTTTAGTGTAAGACAGGTATATTACACTCCCATGTTAACCCTGTGGGGTTATTCTTTACGTGACATACTCAGTGGATTACTTACACAAAGCGGTAACTGTGCTAAGAAGCCATTTTGTGTTCAATGCGATTGAAATCTAGGTTTAGCACTTTCTTTGTTTGGTTTTGGAAATGTTTGACTGTGTATATTTCGATCAACTCGACCGTTCCATGCTGTAGCGAAGGCGAAATCCACCTTTGCTACAGCATGGAACGATAAAAATTTTTCCTATTACACGATATGTCATGTATCTAAATTAGTTGGTGGATAACAACCGCACAGAGTACTACATGGGCGAGGACTCGCCTTGACTAACTTAGATACTAACAAGAAATAAACGGCTCTGAAGAAGCCGAAACCGCCGAAACGTCAGCTATTGTATCCTAATAAATTCTATAGTAACAACCTCGTGTCTGCTTATTGAAATAAAACATCGAATTATCTATCAATGTCGAGGTTAACAGAAAGTCGGTCTTGGGAATTACTACGTGATGCTGAGATATTTGCAGAACTCCGGACTGCAGGTGTCTGCGGTGGGGAACGAACGTGCTATTGTCCTTTCCGGGAGAAACGCGTTCACCACCACATCATGCGCCTCCTTCATTTCGCCTGTCTCTCAGCTAATTCTATCTGGAGTTTATCCGTGAGTATGTGCAGCTTTCACGTTTAGAACACAGCAAGCTATTATATATTTGGGTATCAAACACTGAACGCCTTAAAATAGAGGTACACCTGACTCCGCTGACCCCAAAAGAGTCTGTGATACGGCATCGTTGAGTAGGACGAAAATGGAGATATTGCTAAAATTTAGCGCCATTCTAGGCTGCCTAAATAGCAAGGTATTACGGTGACGTACTTACAGTGCACGTCCACTTGAATCTGAGTCCTCTTTAGAGCAATTAATTGTGTTAGCCAAAAGAATAAGGCACGAAATCATTGGACTGGCTGAGACAACAAGACGTCAGTAGAGGAGTCGTCGGCGTCGGCATTCTCGTCAAGACGAGTTTAGCCATAGATATCATTCGGCTCATTCGAACAACTAACAACCCGATCCGGACGTTTACGGTTAAAGAGATGTAGACTCACGATATAAATAACATCATAGTAAATCGAAGGTTTTAGCCAACCGATGTCACTTTTGCCAAAAATTCTGCACGGAGTCAGACCACCACTTCCTTCGCGCAAGATTTCATTCCTTGCGGAAAGTAGAAAAGGCTTAATTCAAAAAAAAGCAAAGTCCTGGAACCACCACAAGCTGAGACGTATTTGGTTCACTAGTCGGTTCTAGGGAAGATGTAATCCTTTAAACATCGACGAGGAATATAATCGGTTCATTAAATATTTTCATGTCAATGGAGGGACGCTTGTGGCGTAGTGGTGGGAGGCGCCACCGCGGCACGCACGTGAAATGCGCCCATGGCTCACCAAGCTTTCCATCCTCCCGGGGTCGGCAAATTGGTACCAGACTTGTCTGGGAGGATAGCAGCACTGGCTCGATACATCGGCCGGTCACCGCGAGTCATTGTAAAGGCCAGATATGCATTCAATCCCCTTCAACAATACCTAATGAAGTCGAATGCATGGCGCATCCTTCAGGGATTGATCAATGCCGAGAGCTTTATCCTTTTATCCTTTATGTTAGCTTTGTGGAAGCTGAGAATTCAAAAACCATTAAGAGATGTCTGTTTACACAAACACAACAGCCGATATGCCACCTTGGAATCACACGAGCTACAGGCTACCGCCAACTCACGTCCGAACTTGTAATATAATGTAGACAAGAGGTGAAAGATTTTAAAGAGAGAAGAGCAGTAGTAGTGCCCAAGCCACTGAGGCTAGGAAAAGCATTTGGAAAGCCTACCGAGACTTCGCCAGTTACAGAACCACGATATTTGCACTCCAACGCCCAGATGAAACAGTTACAGCTCCCACAAAGGCTATGAAATAGAGGATTGATATGTCATATCACCGGTTTTCCTTTCCAAAATTTTCATTGGTGAAAAATAGAACAGCGCTAGGATAAGATCTAAACACCCGGAAAGCCTTCTGCCAACCTCATAAGCACATTGGTTCGGCTCTTCACACGTTACCTGTCCGAATGCAAGGACCCTACTGAATGGAAGAGCAGCAAGATAGTGCTTTCGTTCAAGACAGGTCAGCTCCACGATATAGGCAACTATAGCCCAATCTCCTTGCTTTCTGCTGTTTACAAATTTCCCACTAGAGTACTCCTAAACAGCACTGACAGAACGCTGGACGAAGGACGGTAATGTGAGCAAGCAGGGTTTCGAAAAAGATTCATGGACCACATCCACAAGATAGCAACGCTCCTTGGAGTAACTTCCACGACCGACTATCTATTAACCTCGGCATTGATCAAGTAATTCTTTGTATTCTTGTTGAGCAAACGCGAGGTGTTATTATTATTCTTTATTCACAAATAAGCTGACGTTTCGGCGAACTTCGCCTTCTTCAGAGCCTGGAAAGGTCAAGTTGACAGCAATCTACTCGGTCAAACGCCTCCATAACCAAACAAAGAAAACGCTAAACCAAGATTTCAACCACAATGAACACAACTTTGCGCACCCACCGCTTTCTATGAGGCTTCCACTGAGTATGTCTAGTGGAGACCAACCGCACAGAACTCACATAACTCACACTAGAACACACTACTCACAGAACTAGACATACTCAGTGGAAGCCTCATAGAAAGCGGTGGGTGCGCAAAGTTGTGTTCATTGTGGTTGAAATATGCTGATGGTGAATATAATGATAATGTCCGTTGATAACTATTTGTTTTTCTTCCGGACATATATCATCGCGCACATCGTGCAGATGATGATTCAGTTGAGATAGAAGCAGTCATGGAAGCTCTGGACAATCAGTGAGTCCCTACTCAATACGTAAGGACTCGTCGTGAGTTGTGCAAAAAATGCACAACCAAGGTATCACCATTCTACAACGATATTAACATTGACGTCAAAGGAGGGGTTAGGTAAGACTATACCATCTCACCAAAATTATTTACCGCCACCTTCGAGAACGGCATGCAAACATTAGAATGGGCAATATAGAAAGTAAAATCGATGGTCAGCAATTTCACCATGTTCACTTTGCTGGAGGCATCATTTTTGTAATAACGAGCATTAGCAAAGCAGAAAGAATGCTTGCCATCTGTGATAAAGTCTGTGGAATGATTGATTTTCGACTAAATTTCACGAAAACGATGCTTATGAGCAAGGGATTGGTTTCGTATCCTACACTTACGCTTATCGTAACAAATACCTCTAAATGCAATAACTACGTCTATTTAGTTCGCGAAATCAAAATGAAGCACGACATAGCTACAGAATTGAGCAAGAAAAAGCGAGCGGCTTGGGGAATTTTCAAAAGCATCGGAGTTGTTGTGAAGAGCACAAACAATAGCGGACTCCGTGCTCAACTATTCGATTTCACGATACGTCCTGCTATAACATATGCGTCAGCAACATGTGCGCAAGCAGATAAGCACGATGAAACATCACAGCGTTATTCAAAGAGCATTCGAAAGGACGGTGCTAGATGTGTCCGGTGACACACAAGTGAGTGAAGGGATCCGAAGCTCCGACTTGCGTCGACGATTAAAAATCAAGGACGCCGTTCTATAAGCAAAAGTATGGAAAGTGAAATGGACTGAACACATCATGCGTATGAACGAAAACTGATAGAAAAGTGCGGTAGTGACTGGATTCCTCGTGGTGTCACATGTACTACAAGAGGGCTACCGATCCGATCGTCAGCGTTCATCACGAAAACCCTAGAAGAACGACATGGTACTCAACGAGTCCTTAGAACGAGCAGAACCACTGGGCTAATCTCACACGCGATGAAGAGAAATGGAAGATTTACTAGCGCTCGCTCAAGTCACAAACGATCAACAGGACGACAGGTAATACATGTGTTACCAAAGCCGAACAAAAGAACAATTCCTCTCAATCATAAATCACCTGGGTGTAATGATACTACAACGAGGATTCCTTGATAAAACAAAACAAAAGAAAATAATAATAAATCAATGGTAAAGATAAAGGATAAAGCTCGGCGTTGATCTATCCCTGAGTAATGCGCCACACATTCGACTTTATTAAGTATCGCTGGAGACGGACAAATCTGGTGCCAATTTGTCGACTCCGGAAGGATGGAAGGCCAGGTGAGCCACGGGCGCGGAGACCAATCCTCTGAGTGTGCTATAGAGCGACTCCGACCACTGTGCCACACGCGCCCATGATGGTAAAGACAACAAGATAAATAGGAAAACATGGATACCTAACACCTACCTCGATTTCTTCAATCTTACTCATGACAGCTCTAGCGACTAGATTGTGATGAATCTTATCAGACTTTTTAAAATCAGCAACAAGACGTTTTCCTAAAGAAACCACACCATTAAGTGAATTATCCCAATCGGGCAAATAAAATTCCAGCATGGAAAATTTTTTGGGAAAAATTTATTTTTCAGATATGTGTTACCCACAGGTTACCTGCAAGGATTGAAGCATCATCGGATGACAATTGAAGACGTCCATTTGATTGTACCAAATCTTGTGACAAGCTGTTTAATTCAGACATTGCACTTTCGATTTTCTTAATAAGACTTGTTTTAAAAAATCACTTATGAACAGGGAATAACATTTTAACATTTGTACACTGCCGATCCCTAAGGAATTTTGTAATGTAATGTCGAGTTTCGGCATCTTCACTATAAATATTCAAATTAATCCGTTTGAAGGAATTCAGTTTTTGAATCCAGAAGCTCATTTATAAGCAAGCCGACGCGATGAATTGTCGCTGCAGAAACCCTGGTTCTCAAGGCGATAAGCCGCTACTTGATTCAGAAAACTAACCGATGACTTGTGGTGACAATATGGAAACGCTTCGTGGTACGGCTACCTGGATATAGTAAGGAAACAAACGGTCACAATCATCGAAATGCAAATTAAATACCAATGCGTTAAAGAATGTGATGAGAACCTTATAAATCTTCGCGAAGATTGGTCGTTAAAGTGTAAGGTCTGTTCCGTAATATTCAACAACGAAATGAAATACCTTCCAACGGTTTACCGCCTCAACGTGGTTGGGAGGTGTTCCTGGGTGTCGGACTGCGATGTACACCGGAGGGATTCGTCCCCACGGCAGGGTCTACCAAGCTGAGAGGGAGTCCAGCGTTTTCATCAGGAAAGCTAGCTAAGAGTAAACCAATACCAGAATCCACCACCGTCCTGGTATCAAAGTCGTATGGTGGCAAATCTCCCTCTGATCCACAAGGGCTGCGATTGCCTGTGGTGGTGACGACCCAGGGGCAGAATTTCGCCAGGCTGTCCTCGGGATTTCAGGGAACTACAATGGCTTAACCAGCAAATCTCCGAAAAATGGCGATTATGCTGGGGCACGCACAACTAATGAGGACGGCCCGTTCAAGTACTAAGTGGGAAATGAGATAAATCTTAAGATTTTCGCTGCTCATTTTGAGATCCGGGCTTCATTTGAAACATTGTAACTGTTGAAGTGTCTCTTAGCCTAAGAAGGCAAACCAATATCGGTTCGCTAATTTGAAATCAGACTACTACCACTAAATTAAACGATGGCGCGCTCGATGCTGATCAATTCCTCAGATGCATAAAATGCATCCGACACCACTCGCGACATCGAAGGTGATTCAATGTACACCTAGCCTTTACAACAACTTACGTTACGGATGCATCAAGATGATGTTTCTATCCACCTAGATAACTCTGGTAGCTACCCCGGTTCCCAATCCAAGAGGAATAGACTTCATGATTAGCTCAGGTGCGAAATCGCACCAATAACCATGATTGTATTGCAGGGCATCTCTAGTCACTGCGCTACGCGCACTTGTGACAACAACAATTTTTTTGAATTACTCGACATCAAATTTTGTGCGAGTCACAGCATCTTGCCGTAACGTTTTCTTTTGCCATCATCTATGAAGGTCTTTCTTATGATTTGTACGTGGGTCCGGCTGTTGCTTGACGATTTTTATCTTATTTTTCGTTCGAGATGATTCTTCCCGCAATCCTGCGATAGCCATGCTGCATCACGCCCACGCAGACTGGAAGTGATCTCACATAGGTCCGATACCTACTTGCCGCCTTCGGAGTGATCGGAGGCATAGTAGGCTGGAAACAGTGTCGCACAAGCGTCTTGCTTGTAAGGGGCGATATTACTACCACTGCACTACCCTCTCCTAAGACGGATCTATAAGTATGAAATAAACCACACCTCTCGTTCATCACACCATTGTTCGGCATCATAGCTAAAAGTTCCACCAAATGACTCAGGTAACTGTGAAATATCAATGTATTTGGACAGCTTGTGCAAGGAGACGAGATATGTCTGGAAGTAAGCGGACATCAACGGCAGGAATACGAAACACAGAACATAGTTATTAATCGACGACTGGATTAACGGTCAATGATTTATATGCACAAGTATAAAACTCCTAACAATCAATATTCGCTCTCAACACTTCCTCAGTTTGAATACAATATCACACAAAACCGATGTTCATTACAGCATCCAGTGCTTAGAAGTCGTAGGATGTAGTCAAAAACAGGCGTATTGATCCAGTCGTCGCGTTAATCAATACGCTCAGCAATCGCGTCAACACTTTCGATCGCGTGTGATTCGTCTTAGAATGAACAATGAAAGCCTGTTATAACTGAAGTACAGCACTTACTCGAAATTCATAACCTTCTACAATGAGATCGAAATTGATTTTCTGTTGATGAAGAAATTTATCCGGTTGGACGATGATCGCTAAGCGGATACGATGATAGAATGCTTGCTGAAGGACATTCATTAGGCTCAATTACATCAACAAATCAACGTTAAAAGAAAATCAACACCACAAATAAAAATGAATGAGTACAGCAAAAAGAAACCTTTTTCGCCTTGCTTTCAAGCAATAGTAGGCTATGAACTACTGAATTAACTATTGTACTCGTTAAACGATATAATAAGGAACGGACTAACTAACTGTCCAACCATTGAAAAATAAAAATGGCGATAATAAGAAGACAAAAGCAAAAAGGTAAGTCATCATATACCGCTGGTCACAACGCAATCGCATGGAGGCCTTTGGTTCTTTTAACAACTGACCCCCTCCCCTCTTCCCCTTCCGTTATAAAGTTCTTGAAGAACTCCGGTTCACGCTGATGAAAGAATAATCTTGAGCATCGAACTCGCTGTACATTTCACGTTCATCCAACTCCCACTCCCAGAGTTTCCTCACCTAAGAAGGTATTCCACGTTACCACCAAGACATTTCCAAGAATTGCAGTCGTGTTGAAAAAACTTAGAAACGTAACAACAATGAGGATAGCAAACCATCTTCCTATTCACAAGAGCTGACGTCTACTGTCTATGGGAACGACCTAGGAAAAGGCCCGGAACTAATTTCACGGGATTTCCACGAAACTGTCTACCCCACCCCATTCAGTAACATACCAGTCAAATGAAACATGTTGTGCTGGATCTTTTGTAGCCCTTCATGAAAGAGAACTGCTAGAGTATTTAATCATATAAAAGTAGTAATAATAAAAATAAGTAAGGTTAACAGACCTGACATGCTCTTAGCACGTTTTTCAACGTTTTTGGAGATATTTTCCGACCATCAATAAGTACACAAAGACCTTTCTCGGCAGCATAGTCGCCGATAATCTCCGAAAAATAACCAAGCACAGAGACTAGATTTTCGTACTGTAGCAGAACACCATCGATGTCGGCCAGCGAAGTCTCTAGAAGAATTGTTTAAAGCAAAATCTGGAAGTTCTTATTAGAAGAAAATAGACTTTCAATACACGCACTGTGAGAAGTGTTAACAGTGCCAGTTGCCGTTGGAATAATGGCGACAATGGGACTACCTCTACGATCGACTGATCCTGAAAGGGAGAAGAATCTGAGAAAGTCAATAAATTTCTGGAGGAAAACAAATAACATGAAAATCATAAGACTAAACAAAGAAATACTGCATTTATAAAAATTCTAAACACTCTTTCTTAAACACTTTAATTAAAAACGAGGAAATAACAGCACGTTCCTCTATAGCGTTCACACAGCGTTTTCTGTAAAATTTCATATTGAAAGAAATAATATCATTGTTGGAGCGGATATCACAGTGGCAGCGATGCCCGCCAACACGAGAATGGTGCTAGTCTGATTGTGTTCCGAGTCAACCAATTCTCTCATAACTCCGAGGTCGGAAAATTGGTAGCGGACTTGTCTGGGAAAAAAATCGCTCTCTGCAATGCAATTGGGAACGCTCCAGCCCGGCAATCTCAGGAATCCAGAGAGGATTGCTCGAGCAGCATTCTACGACATTCAAGATGAAATGGAATTCCTCAAGCAGCAACTGAAGCCACATGTGAAGTTGGAAGATCTTCGTGGACATTGGATCCGAGGAAACGAATCGAATGCGAGAAGTGCTGGGATCCGTACAGTAGACGTGAAGACGGATCAAATAAAATTGTAAATGTGATGAAAAAAGATAAGAAAATAAAACATTGCAAATGAGGTTATAAATAGCGTAGACTTTTCCTAGTAACATGATTCACAGTAGCTTTTCTTTAGCATCCTCGCTCAGTTCTCAGTATCTTTCTAGTAACTCGAAAAAAAGTGATAAACTATTCTTCATTTTACACGACCCGTCGTTACACCTACTGAGCAGATCCCAGCATTTTTTGCATTTGCATTTGATTCGTTTCCCCCATGGATCATTCACAATGGTCTTCGAACATTTCGCGTGTTGCTTCGGCTGCTGCTTGAGGATTTCGTCTTCTTTATGAATATCGTAGAATACTGGTCGAATCAATTTCTTGGAGATAACAAGGCTAAGGCTTCCCATTTGGACTGGGAGAGAGCGTTTGGTGAGGATCGAACTAGACCGTTCGCTCCTTGATCGACGGCATCACTAACCACTGAGCTATTACCGCAAACAAAATGGTGGCAATTTACAAGGCAACGAGGAAAAGAAAAAAACAAAACAAAAAAAGAGCGTTTTATGTTTCGAAATGTCCAGATATACGTTTGGACCAGATTTTAGAGAAGTAAAAACCATAGCGAATATAATTAGGCTGTGTGCGGGTGTAATGGGAAAAAAGAGCGAAAAAAAAGAATAACAAAAAAGTAGATGTACCTGGTAAAGAGACAATCTCTCGCAACACCTTTTCCCGTTGTTTGGCAATGTTCATTGATTTTCCTCGGAGACGATGGATTTGAAACTATTGGAGCGATGTACTCTTAACTATCTGAATGATTATAACGACTAGGAGGAAATGAATGATCGTGAAGATATGAGTGATCATTGCGCGGCTTCAATAGCGTCTAATATTAGCGTGGAGCCGAAAACTACGCAAACAAAGAGAACAAAACAAGAAAGGAAATGAACGATGATCATTTATGAGATGGGCTTTGTTCAACTAACGGAAGAAGCATAGTTAGGTGTGGTTGCTTTGGTGACGGAAGTGGAAAGAAGGATGTCGTGTAGTTGCTACGACTTCCTTGGTAACAAATTGCGATCGATAAATGAATATTTTAGTATTTTTTCTACCTATTAAAATGCTTTCTGCATGGAAGCGAACTTTTTATGGAGCTTAGTAGTTATTTCACCATTCACTTAGCTTGTTAACAAGAACGTAGCTGTAGCGACGTTCGTTTGCAGAATCTGAAAATTTTGCACAAAAACTGTATCTCTCCTGATTTAGTGATTAGAAGATTCGTCAATGACTTTTTGTGTCACCGTGAATTGTTCTTGGATCTACTAGGAACCACAAGTGATTGTTTCACCGGCATCATTACTACACAAGCAGAGAAAGAGCTTGAGAATTCCATCCGATAGACCAGCTAGGAGTAAATCAATGCCAGAAATCGTTAATGTTCTCAAAAAACAGGTTACATGGCGGCAAACTTCTCTCCGATCCTTAAAGGCCAACGACTGCCTGCTGTGGTGACGATCTGGAAATGGCCTTCGCAGTAACGCGATTGAAATTATGCTTGGTCCTGAATGATTCCTCACGAAAGTCATCGAAATATTGAAGTATGGAGGGATTAGACTGTAATTTAGTACAAATCAACGGGATTTCGTACCCTGAGCGAGTTCAGTTAGTTACTCCGAAATGTGGGATTCTCTGCACTTATAAGAATCGGAATCTTACAATGCGACGAAGTGTAGTGCATTAGTTAACGATTTATGCAAACTTGATCGCAGGTTCGATCTCCATAATCCACCACTAAACATTCTATTAGTTTGGAATTGATCATTTGCTAGCCGAAAAACTACAGTATGGTGTGTTCAGAAAGAACAACTGGTTTTACCGACTTTTACCGACTACGGCTTGTATTTAAGAAAACGTTATAAAGGATAGATTCGTATTTTATGTCATAGGTTAGGCACAATCTACACCGTCATTCTTCTGATATGACACAGTTTAATTGCAAAGCTTAAAGATGAAACTTATAAGGTTTTGTGGTTACTGTGGCTGCCCGAGGAACGAGCAGTGGCGGGAATGAAACCACAGTAAAAGGAAGCTGGAGCAGAACCGGTGTAAAAAGCCCACGGAGTGTTTTCTTGTCATTCGTACCGTAATCACTTATTTTAACTCAATTAGATGAAGTGCTAGGATCTCATGAGAAATAATAGTGCTAAATTATTGGTAAACCTTTGGAAAAATTATCAACTACACAAAAACGAAGTTGATAGTAAAATGAAAGTGATAAATCCCTCACAATAACGATTCATCTTAGCAAAACTGATACATAACCATTAACAGCATGCGAAACCCGTTTAGACGTTCGCAACGAACGAAAGACAACGACCTATGCGAACAATAGAAACGACGGCGATATGAAGACGAGAAGATTTACAACGGTAACGTATGTAAATATGAATGAAGGACGACAGATGAAAAGAGGGATGATAATGGTGTAGGGGAAAACGTCGATACTACGGAATAAACGACTCACAAACTAGATATTTTAGCATTTAGAGACTATGTAGTCACCATAAAAGCCACCTTCAAGCACTATTCGCTCAATAGAGGGTACAGTAACGTGAGGTTTGATCCATGCTGGCATAAAAATGCCTTTTGTAAAAAGATAAATAATAAAGTGCTCTCATTTGTTTAACTTCTATTCGCTGCCTGTTCTTTTTCCATGGCAGAGTACTATGCGAAATACAACCACAAGGATGCTGAGAGATGAGCAAAATTCGGAATCTTAAATGGGCTTCGAAGCCGGGATTACCGTTCCTAGGGATCGCATGTTACTCAGTTCGAAGCTCAATGAAGTTCCGGTTCTGCTCATACCTCAGCATTATTTCATCTGTATTTCATATAATACTCTGTCATGAAAAAAGAATAAGCAGTACATAAAAGTTAAACGTTATGATTTCAACAGCAGCTTCAACCTAACGGAGTTTAATACCGCCTTATGCTCTCCAGATCCAGATCGTTCCCATTGACGGGTGACTGTCGATGTCACCGTTCTGCATTGGCCAATCTCTGAAGGGTACGTCATGCACAGGACTCCAATGGTAGCGCCATGAAGGAGATTTAATGTGTATATGGTCCGTATGATGACGTCATGGGAACTACCGATGCACCCGGTCAGTGTTTCTGTGTTCCCAGACAAGTCCGGCACGAATCTTCCGACTCAGAGGGGATGGGAATCATGATTAGACTAGAGCGCGGGAACGAAGCAAATTGAAAATGTGCATTACCGCACATCTCTAATCATCTCAGTATCATTAAGATTATATTTCGCAATATATAACCTGCCATTAAAAAGAATAGGCATTAAATAATAAGTTAAAATTGTGATTATAACTGCAGCCTCAGCTTAACTGGGTTCGTTGCCGATTTGGGCTCCCCAGATCAATCCCACTGACGGGTGATTGCTGATGGCAGAGATCGATAAAACTAGCTGAGAGACAGGCAAAGCGAAGGACACGCATGGTGTGGTGGTGAACGCGTTACTTCCCGGAAAGGACAATAACGCGTTCGTTCCCCACCATAGACACCTACGGTCCAGAGTATTGCAAATATCTCAGCATCGTTGCAGTTATATTTCGCATTATAGCCTGCCATTAAAAATAGCAGGCAGTAAATAAAACGGTTAAGATTGTTATTAAAACGTTATTATTCAAAATAGAAAACACTTGAACCTACACATTTTTGCCAACGAAAAACAGGTTTATTTATCCCAGTTGCATAAAATTCTAAAGTTTTGGAAGCGATGAATTCGTTGAAAGAATTTTTTGCGTCCTCCTGGTTGGTGAAACATTTCTAACGCAAGGTGCTTGAAGAGGTGATAGTCCGTAGGTGAGAGTCCGGTGAATATGGCGGATGAGGCGAAGTTTCGTAGCCCAAATTGTTCAGCTTCTGCAGCGCTAGTCGTGCAACGTGAAGCCGGGTGTTAGAAGGATTGGTCCTTTCCTGTTGACTAATACCGGTCGTTGTTGTGGGAGTTTACAGTGTATTTCGCCGACTTGTTGGCAATACTTCTCTGCCGTAATCGTTTCGCCCGGATTTGAAAAGATGTGATGAATCAGCCGTCTGCAGACCACCAAACAGTCACCATGACCTTTTTAGTGTATTTCCTGCCTGCCGAGTTTGAGCTCATAGAAGAAAATTAGACGAAAATTCGTTCTTGATATTTAAAATCGCGAAACTCACGATTGGTAAAATAAATCTGAATTTTAACAAAATATAAGGACATGTTTAGAAAGAGCATAAAATCAATTTTCTAGTGACGTATAAGATTTCAAGGTAAAGGATAAAGGATAAAGCTCTCGGCGTTGATCAATCCCTGAGGGAGGCGCCATGCATTCGACTTCATTAAGTATCGTTGGAGGTGATTGAATGCATATCTGGCCTTTACAATGACTCGCGGTGGCCTGCCGATGTATCGAGCCAGTGCTGCTATCCTCCCAGACAAGTCTGGCACCGATTTGCCGACCCCGGAGGGATGGAAGGCTTGGTGGACCATGGGCGCATTCCACGTGCGCGTCGCAGTGGCGCCTTCAACCACTGCGCCATACACGCCCCAGGATTTCAAGGTACGAAGAATATTTCATCGGTAAAAACACATTAAAACAATAAATATCTTAGAACGCTCATTTATTTCTGAACGACCTAGTACACACCTAAACACAAGCATGCACATACAAATACTTATACAGATACACATTCGAAGCTCTATTAATGCCCTGGCTCGACCTCGAGCCAAAGAACTATAATCGAATCGTGATATATCTTATGCCTAAGAAATTTTACGATACATCACAATATGAGTAGTGAATCACTGGCGAATTTTGTTAGTTAGTTCGGCAGTTCGTGTGTGTTTGTTCTGCAAACGACAAACACCACATTATGTGAATTCGAAAACGATTTTCTTCGCATAATGTGAACGAATGAACCGCAAAGTTATGAGTGAAGGAATTCGTCGATGTTCACAAGAACTTTGTCACCTACATCAAGCAAAGCACAGTCAATTGTTGGCGAACTCCATCTGTTGATGTGTAATTATTTATCAACACATATTACTATGCATAGTGAGGGCGACTGTGTGTATGCGCATGCATACATATAGAAGGATTTACAAAAAAAGTAGTTATAATGAGGGCGCATGTAGCGCCATGGTTGCAATGCCGTTCAATACGCACAACATCCTAGTTCGACCTGGAACCAAACAACTAAGCTTTTTGTTGCTGCGGGGTCAGTAAATAGGCACTAGACTCGTCTTAGAAGATATCTACGATTATAAGACTTAGGAATGCCTTCAAACGGCTGTCTCTGGATCGGCTTTCATATAATGGGAATCGATTGTGCCAGAATTCAACGACATTCACAACAAAAATGAAAATTCTCGAGCTGACGCCCTTCGTAGACTTCACCCAGCACATGATGTTGGTTCATAAAAAAAAAAAGTTACAATGGATTTTTATAGAGGCGTACTGCAATGGTCGACGGCCTACAGCAAAAAAATAGCATGAAGTAAAACTTTTAGGGAATAAACAGCCCCAATTTCAGAAATGTTGGAGTTTTTGTGAGACGATCTATGGTGGCTTTCTCTACAATGAATCTTTCAAAGCAGTCGAAATTGTTAAATAATATCAATATAGAATAAGCACAATAGAAATGCACCGTATATTACAGTAATCTAAGCGTTATTTTACAAAGTATGTCCAAACAAAATCCTTAACTTTAACAAAATAAACTTATCCAATGAGGAATTAGCGTAACAAGTTATTACTACGAGTCTACACAAGCAGGAGTCAAAAACAAGCGAAGGAAAGTTAAAGTGGTGCTCTCAATACTGACTAGCCCTGCAGCTTTTTATCCACCACAAAATCGCAGATGGTTAACTTGTCTGAGGGGTTCTTATTGGTTGCTGGTTTGAATTTTTGTAAATTCATTGGAAAGAACTAATACTTCGACACGGCAGATATTCTTAGCACAGTCGGTTTGAATTTAACTCAGTGACCTTTTTTCCTTCATTTCATTTTCTATTCGCATGAAAATCGATGGAAAATGCCACAACGGTTATCCAGCTTTGTGTAAATGACGTAAAACTAATAATAGTTGCGAAGAGGCCGACGAGATCTCGTGTAAAGTGTTAGAAGTAACATGAGACGACGACGGCAGCTACACTAGCTACTACAACTATGACAAAACGATATTCAGTCTAAAAATTGAAACAAACGCTCCGGCTTCATCGTCCAAATATTCTAGCACTTCATGGTAAAAAGGATAAAAGGACAGGAAGACGAGCCGTTCAGATTTGGGTGCCGATCTCTTCCAGAAATGCATCAATCATTCGCATAATAAAAGTGAGTGAATGCATATTTGACTTACGCAGTGACTTCCACAAGTCTGTCGATGTATCGAGTCAATTATTTTTGTCTTCGCACACCAATCTGATACCAGTACGTCAATCCTGAAGGGATATGAGAATGGCTTAAACGGAGGCACTCAAACCAAAGACCAAGTGAGTGCTCCGCGGTACAAAGACTTTATAGGTAAGGATATGCATCTTCTCTAAATAAATATTTGATTTTCTGCCGTCTGAAATACGTCACAACTATTAAGTACCGTGGGAGGTATCACGAGTCTGGTATACACAGAAGTCTGCAGAATTACGTCGATTAACATGCAAGTCCGTAGAATTGCGTTGCCTTATAATGCACTTCACACAAGTACGACAAGTACGATGTGATATTGAATAGAAAATGCAATAAATATGAAAGTGTCCAGTATAGTAAAGATGGGTCCTCAACTAGGAACGAGACAAAGAAATGAAAGAAAAAAGAAGAAACACCGCATCGGCATATCCATTGAGGAATAAATCAATCGATAATGGTCCTCTCATTGGTTTAAAATCATAAACATAGATGGATCAGGTGTTAGTTTAGTTTAAACCCTCTCTAAGGTTACGATAGTATCAACCTACTGATGATTTTCCATTTTCAGAAAATTTCAAAGACGACGTTGCAATAAAATAGTTAAATTTCCCGACAGAGGTAAGGCACGACAACAGCGGCCGATCAGATGAACAATACAAAGGTCGACAGAAAAGGAAATTGTATAAGAGCTTTTTATATGGTTGGCAACACCACACAGTTAACCCCAATCGTATCGATTACCGAGAAAAATCAATAAAATGACCAAAAAGCATGAGGTTAGAAAGTGGATGTGGTAAGATGTAACAGAATGGACATTGTCCTTCTCAAATCATTTTCCTGTCTCTACGTTCACGTCACTCTTTATTTCCTGCTTTTCTCTTCATTCCTCGTTCTTTTCCTTATCTTTAAACATCTGAAAGTTTTAATTCGAAATATGCTCCTCCATCTCTTAATCGTTTAGGAATATGTGGAATTTTCGAAAAACAATACTGCAACTTATTGCGTCTGCGTTATTTATTGTTTCTAAATGCACGCAATAATTCACAGAAAAGGTGGGCGGAGTCAATTATTGATTCACTTTTGTCAACTTGGGCGGGACTAATCACTAAGTAAATTTTATCAATAAAGTGCAAAAACACTTGCAGAACATTCCTCTCAGACAAAAATCGCTGCGTCATTGGCTAGGTTAGCCTGAATATTAGCCGAATTTTATCAAAAATTCAGCAAATTATGGTGAAAAGGAGATTTCCTTCAAAATTCAATCAATAGCTTGCAAAATCACCGTAATAAACCTGGTAATTTTTGCGGAATATAGGGGTCCAAGCGGTCTACAACTGGCTTATTTTTACATGAGTTTTTTAAAAGAAATTTAAATGGATTTCTCGTGTCTGGAACGTGTAATGGCGTTAGCTTCGAGGAATTTTGAGATTGATTCGATCAATGACAGTGTCGATGAAGTAGCCAAGCGATGGAACGCAAGCCGTAGACCGGTTCCTTCCATGAAGGACGACCGAAGACAAGTTGAAAGTTAGGAGAAACTTCTCTTTCATATCATATCAAATCACCATAGATGTCATGACAATGTCGAACTGTTTAGTCGATGTTTTCATATTATACCTAAACCAGAAGTAGATCTGATCCAAATGAATGAAGTGGTTACAGGAAAAGCCATCAAAGGTGGAATAGAATGTCTAAAATCTTTCACTGGGTCAAAGAAACAAGTTACTAGACTTTGTATGGACATCATTTATGAAAAGTCAAATGATTATAACGTGATATAATGGGCTTATCTAGCTGAAGAACTGTGATGCACGGTAATTGGTTCGTCCTAGTGAGAGGCCACTCAAGCCCGGAACTGTTCGACGCTTCTATCTGAAAGCCTTATTGAAAGACTATGCCTATGTCATTATCACCCAAGTAACTCAAAAACTTTGACTGAAAGAGGATATGAAGACATAAAGAAAGAAAAGAAACCAACCACATTAGGATGACATAAGCGTTTCTGATATTCGATTTGTTTAATTTCTTTCTTATTTTATCGATATTTTGAGCACGAAAATACATCCGTCAATGATATTCCGTCCAGTGAGTCCATGAGAAAGGGATAAAGAAGTAAAATGATTAAAAAATAAGGATCGGAACAGATAGAAAGAAATAAGTATGCGTTGAGATGCATTTGAGATTGTCACTGAGCGACGACATAACGATGATTTTGCAGGAAAAGAGGAGAGAAGAGAGAAACACAATGAGAGATAGTGGGTTAGGAAACAAGGTCACTTGGCCATCACACCCATCAACTTCGGCCATCATCGGACCATCGACATCCACGACATCATCGAGAACGACGCCGTACTTCTAGTAACTGGTTTATCAGATCAGAGTGAGCATTCTAAGATGGCCAATTTTAAGGCTTTTACAATTTGCCGTCTTCACTCTACATGTAATAACAGCGAAGCTAGATAGCTCTACCAGAGTAAGGCGTATTGTTTTCTTTCTATTTTCTCCAGTTTCCATTTTGCCCTTCGTAAAGGAACAATAGTTCTTTAAATAAATCTAAAAAAGTGGACCAACAGCCACTTGAAAACACAACTCTGTAGTCCATTCGTTGAAGTGCAGACGTTTTTCTGCGAATCTGCGGAAACAAAAGTGGTATCAATTAGTTCCTTGTCTCTTGTAATCTTATTTTAACAAATCTGTATCTCATCACTATTTTAATTTACACTGAAATGATCTACTTTATGTTACCTATGACAAGCAGTAAAGCAATAACAACGATAATGGCCGTAAAAGTAGTGATGTTATTACGAATAATATTAAAGGAGAATAAAGCTCCCGGTGTTGATCAATCCATGAGGGATGCACCATGTATTCGACTTCACTAAGCATCGTTGGAGGTGATTGAATGCATTTCTGGCCTTTCCAATGACTCGTCGTGGCCTACCCAAGTATCGAGCCAGTGCTTACCAGATAAGCCTAGTACCAATTTGGCTATCCCAGAGGGATGGAAGGCTTAGTGAGCCACGGGTGCGGGAATCGATCCCACATGTATTGCAGGGCGCCTCCGACCAATGCGCCAAGCGCGTCCCTTATACATACCTTATATCTTATATATATATATATACCGTATTTATACCATTAATATTAGCTATTTATAATATGGTACGATGGAAGTAGAACAGTAATGGAACATCAAGCGAAAATTCGAAACTACAATCGTAAAATAAGGCAAGGAAGGGAAGGAGAAGAAGGGAAAAATAGGCAGTAAACGACTGTGAGATCAGTGGCATTTACAATTCTTCTTTATCCAAGCTAGCTAAATTTACCCAAGATTTATCCCTTTTTCTTGAAAGATGACCGTAGATTAGTCGTTATTTGGCAAAACATTGATGTAGGCACGAACATAATATTTCTATTTGGTTATTCTAGAAGAACAAGAACAACACCGATTAGAACATGAAATCTGACGATGTCAATGTTCATCGTCATCAATCAGTTGTCAGTCAGTTAACGGGCAACCGCCTCGACATGGTGTGCTTACGTTGGCATAAAGGTGATCATTCAGTACATGAACAAGTCGTTAGCAAAATGCCAGAGTTCTATGTATTTTTAATTGATCCGAGTATAACCTCGACTAATGCACGATATGCTGGGATGTTGATGTGTGGCGCCAACGGACGTTAACTGGTCGGTCGGGCTGCCAGGCATAGCGATGTTCACTAAGGATAAGGTCGATCGTTATTTGTTTGTTCACAAGAGTTTCGTAGAGGCACGAGGAAGGAGTAGGTGGGAATGAAAGCTGATGGAGGGAGACAGTCAGGCACTGCACGCCAGCCTCGGCTGCTGCATTCCGGTGTTGGCTGAAGTTTGTTGCGCAGCTTAAAAAACGTAATGTGTGAGACTGGTACCGCAGCAAAGTGATGATGTACACAATACTAACTGCTTACCAGAGAAAAAGAAATGGCATGATATTGTGTATAATGAGATATTTAATTAACAAAACACATTTAAGTGCTCATCTACGTTCCTGTAAAGTAAGTGAACGACCTTCGGCTGATGGCCAGCTTCAATTGATGGGTAGTCTACGATGAATCCTAATAGAAACGATGAAAAAGTGATTCCTTTTTCTTTGAATTGCTCTTTTTTGCTTCTCTTCCTTCCTATCATTTCCTTGAAACTTCATTCGATGTGATTATGTGAAATACAACCACAACGATGTAGAGATACGAGCAAAACTCGGAGCCGCAGTTAGGCTTCGAACCTGCAATTACCTTTAACGGGGCTCACCTGCAACCTATAACACGAAGCGAGGTCCTTGCTTTACCTTCACCCTGGCCACTTTTTCTTGCTCATATCTCAGCGTTCTTGTGGTTGTATTTCACATAGTCCATTACCATGAAAAAATAGGGAGTAAACAAAAGTAATTAGATTACGAACTCGTTGCGATTTTCCTTGTCTTCTGTTCAAAACAATAACACGTAAACGATGAAAGTATTATTTATATCACTATTGTTACATGACTCGTCGTAACATTTACACTGGGTATTCCAGCAGTTCTCGGATTCGTTTCGTTTTCCTCGCCTTCATCGTACACGAAAGTTTTCGAGCATTTCGCGTGTTGTTTCGCTACTGCCCGAGGATTTCACTTTCTTTATGAATCTCCATAAAGTGCTGACTGAGTCAATTCTTCTTGAAATCTTTGAGATAGCGGTCTATGGCTCTCTCATATGGATCGGAGGAGTGTTGGTGAGCGCTTGATAGACTGCATTACTAAACACTCCGCCAACCCTCCCCTTCTCTGTTCTCTCAACCAAAAATAAACAAAAAAGAAAGCAAATACGAAAATAAGATTCATTTTATCTTGTCTGGTTTTTTTTTAAAATTTGCGTAACAGACAGTTGACGTCAAATCAAGACTTCAACGAATGCGGACGAATACAAAATTCGCTTCATTCAGATGTAGAGGTATTAAGATGTATTAATAGTAGCTATAGCACTCGAAGGCTCTTTCATAAACTGTACATGTCACCATAGGAGATCCATTAGGAAATTGACACTTGCAGCAGCAGCAGCAATCAATTGTGTGACGATTGATGAAAGGCAAGGAAATAGTCGACCGCTGAGAAAACAATCAACTTCTCAGGAATGATGTGAACGATTTCGACATTCTGGTATAAAGTTCTCAGTTCCATGTCCCTTTTATTCGTTCACATTATATCTAATTACTGAGTCTCAGAGACTCGTACAGCACAGTGGCTAGAGATAACCTGTAATACACTCATAGTCGTTGGTTTAACATAGCGTCCTTGCTAAGGGGAAGAAAACTGATTATCGAAGTCCACAATCTTTCACTTGCCGGGATATTGGTACTAGACTTGTCTGGAAGGACAGTAGCCCTAACGTAATACATAGTTAGGCCACAAGTGGTTGTGCAGGCCAGATATGCACTCAGTGACCTTTAAAGATTCTCTATCAAGTCAAGTGCATGGTGTATCCATGAAGGACTGATCAAAGCCGAACTCCTCATCATTATCATGTTTATGATTACCATCATTATATTATGCAATGGAGGATCAATTGCGCAAGTTTTAGGTTCGACGTAATAGCAAAGTGCAAAATACCAGCATGGAAAAATGTCTCACACAAATACCGAGCAACTGAACTTTATGAGTGCATTGGCCGAGAAGAAGCGTCTGGGCACAAACGCTCTTCCGCAACGCCTTCAACCTGCTGGAGCAATAGTCCAAAGCAAGTTGAACTGTTTAGCAAAGTGTTGAATTCAAACAAAGTTTAACTTTCTCATAAATGATGTGGTTTTCCATTGTACTTCGCCTACGTGCCTAACCTATGTGGGGTATCCAGGATCGACTTTCTATTAACCTCGGCATTATATTATGAATTCGTCGTTTTCTCTATCAGCAATCTCGAAGTTGTTAAACAGCATACGTTTACTTCCATGCAATAACGCACATACAACACAATCGTAGCTGACGTTTCGGCAGAATCGCCTTCTTCAGAGCCTGGAAGGGTACACTAATACGCAACTTACTAGATAAAACATTTCAGCAGCGCAAACAGAAAGATGAAAAACTGAGCGATAATTACAAGATCTAAGGCTTCTCGAAAAAACCCACGGCTTTTTTATCTGTTCTCCACCGAGGAAGAACAGCCGCTCAGAGTAGCATATGGCATGGCTTGTCCATCCACCAGCTTATGGCTCTCTTAAAGGAGTGCTTAAACTGCTCGATTTTCAGATGGCCTGGGAAATACTACGCGCAAATAAGGGAGCTGGCAATGGGACAGCAACTGTCATCAAGCCTTGCCATTGCGTTTATGTCTAGAGTGGAAGCCCCCGCTCTCGGTCTCCGGCCGTATATAAAAGTCTCTATCCTCGCACGGGATACTAAAACACGTACGCGCGAATTCCTCGAGGCTTTTTGGATAAACGCCAAAAATCCTACAATGAATAGCAGGGAGGAATGTCCCGAGATCACGCGTGATCTCGCCCCTTACCTTCGCATCGATCGTTGACGGGGGTGCTGCAGTCGTCAGCCATATGCGACTCTGACTGGCTGCTCTTCCTCGGTGGAGGACAGATGATAAAGCGGTGGTTTTTTCGAGAGGCCGTAGAACTTGTAATTATCGCTCAGATTTTCATCTTTCGTTTGTGCTGTTGAAGTGTTTAACCTAATAAGTTGTGTATTAGTGTACCCTTCTATGTGGGGTGTTGTATTCGACTTCAGATTTGGAAAGATTGTATCGTGTCGGATATTGAAAAGCCGTTCTTACAAACGAAAGCTCACGAAACTGGTCATTATGTCACACTCTGGTTATGGTTGCGTGAAAATAAATCACCACTTAGCCTGAACAACGTAAGAGCATTGAGATTTAAATGGGTAAATCATGGACTTGTTTTATGGCCGTTTCTTTCAACGGGTTTAGTCCTCTGTCACATCGAGCAGTACAGGTAGTTCCTGTTTTGAGTGAACTGCTATTTGAGAACCGCGAACAATTGTGAAGCTGACGATACTACTATACCAGACCAGTAGAAGATATTGAGCAAAAGGATGTCACAGTGTAACTATCTTGCCACATCATGATGGTTTTTCCCAATTTAAGGGCCCCACAACAGCGTCCCATTACCAGTAGAGCTTGTTACTGCTCCGTCAACCAATCACTTCCTCTTTCCTTTACTCGTTCTCTGCACTCAGTAAGCCGACTTTTGCAGAAAGATGCGGACTTTTGCAGTGTGACTCCATTACACTTCTATTATTTATTAGTATTATTGTCGTAATTATTTCGCACTACTATTTCACTCCTTCATCTTTTATTATTACACTACTATTACTATCATTGTTCCATAGGTTTCATTATTAAGAAAATACCCGCGCAGTTTTAACACTTTTAGCACGACCAGTCTTCACGTCCACTGTACGGATCCCAACACTTCACACACTCGATTCGTCTTCCTGCATCCACCATCTCAAAGGTCTTCTAACGTTTACGTGTGGATTCGATGCTGCTTGAGGATTTTCCTATCGCCTTAAATGTCGTGGGATACTAGTCGAGCCGATTTTCCCTGTAGTCCTGAGAAAATCGCACTAGGGCATACTCACTTGGATTGCAGAGAGTGATTTTTTTCCCGTACAAGTCTGCTAACGATTTCCCTACTCTGGAGGGATCAGAGTTCTATTCAGCTGAGAGCGGGGTTGAACCAGTACTGTGCCGATCATGATCGACAAGAATAGCATTGTGCCACCCGCGCAATATATCCAATTCATGTATTATTTTCGGCGTGTCGCGTCTTCACATACATTTTCAATTCCTACACGCACGTTTTCTTCAAAATCATTTTCTTTCCCAATATCCATGTTGCTTTTTCGTGTGCTTAGCGCACTGATTTCTCCTCTTTCTTTTTCTTTTTGTTTTTGTATTTCTCCATTTCTCGTCTGACTACACTTAGTACTTGTCATTTGCAAAAACATCTTTCATTACTTTTTCTTCGCGTACTCTCACAGGAATGTTTGACGATTCGTCTTGACAGGTGAACCCTTAAGTGCTCTTAATCGTTGTTTTATCTTGTATACTGCTAATATGCATGCCGTCACGCAAAAAGAATACCAACTAAAACCATCTTCCTTCCATCATCTGTTCATGTTCGTTTATACACAGATTGTTTACCTTTTCGTCATTTTGTGAAATGTTGAATAAATAAAGTTTTCATCATGCTGAGATAATTGCAAAACACTGGACCGCAGGTGTCTATGGTGGGGAACAAACGCGCTATTGTCCTTTCCGGGCAGTAACGCGTTCACCACCACACTATGTGGGTCCTTCATTTCGCCTGTCTCTCAGCTAGTTTTATCGATCACAGCCATCAGCAATCACCCGTCAACAGGATTGATCTGGGGAGCTCACATCGGCATTAAACCCAGTTAGGCTGAGGCTGTAGTTGAATTCACAAGGTTTGCTTTTTACTTTTTACCTTCTACAATTTTTATGGCAGGGTATTAAGCGAAATACAGCCACAAGATTGTCGTGATACTTGCAAAACTCCAAACCGCAGGTGTCTATGGTGGGGAACAAACGCGCTGTTGTCCTTTCCGGGTAGTAACACGTTCACCACCACACCATGCAGGTCCTTCGTTTCGCCTGTCTCTCAGCTCAGATCCTGAGGTATTCGAAAAATTCAGAGCTCCAGATCAGCTTTCAACCCACGGTTTCCTTTTTCGGTGGCTCATATGCTATCCACCACATCGACCCAGGTCCTTGCTCTCTCTTTCTCCCAGCCAGTATTTTACCTTAACGTTGCTATCAGCAATTATCCACCAATGAGGATGATCGCAGAAGCACAAATTCACATTGGATTCTCTTAAGCTGAAGCTGTAGTCAAAATGACAAGAGCGGCCTCAATGGTGTATTGGGTAACATGGTGACCCTTCGGAAAGAGGTAATAGTGGGTTCGAAACTGGCTGGGTTACAGTAGCACCATTTTATCGACCTTTGGGAGGTGGAAGGCTTAGCGCTACCGAAAACTCAGGATATTATTACCACTGCGAGTAATACGAGTTTATAACTATTACCGAAGATAAACTCTGTTGAAGCACATGGATGAACGCATACTCTGTGATCCCGAACCCATCTGAAGAAGTTTTCTATGCAGACCATGTCGTCGCTTAAGTTTTAAGACATATAGACATAAGACAAAGACATAGACCATTTTACCTTTCTCCCAGCCAGTATTTTACCTTAACGTTGCTATCAGGAATTATCCACCAATGAGGATGATCGCAGAAGCACAAATTCACATTGGATTCTCTTAAGCTGAAGCTGTAGTCAAAATGACAAGAGCGGCCTCACAGATCCTGAGGTATTCGAAAAATTCAGAGCTCCAGATCAGCTTTCAACCCACGGTTTCCTTTTTCGGTGGCTCATATGCTATCCACCACATCGACCCAGGTCCTTGCTCTCCCTTTCTCCCAGCCAGTATTTTACCTTAACGTTGCTATCAGCAATTATCCACCAATGAGGATGATCGCAGAAGCACAAATTCACATTGGATTCTCTTAAGCTGAAGCTGTAGTCAAAATGACAAGAGCGGCCTCAATGGTGTATTGGGTAACATGGTGACCCTTCGGAAAGAGGTAATAGTGGGTTCGAAACTGGCTGGGTTACAGTAGCACCATTTTATCGACCTTTGGGAGGTGGAAGGCTTAGCGCTACCGAAAACTCAGGATATTATTACCACTGCGAGTAATACGAGTTTATAACTATTACCGAAGATAAACTCTGTTGAAGCACATGGATGAACGCATACTCTGTGATCCCGAACCCATCTGAAGAAGTTTTCTATGCAGACCATGTCGTCGCTTAAGTTTTAAGACATATAGACATAAGACAAAGACATAGACCCTTGAAGAAAGGTATGTTCAGCAGACCTAGACTGGAAAGGCTTACTAGGCTATTCTTACACGCGTCGGTGAGAAATTGGAAAATTAATGGAGACGGTTTGAGTCACTCGACGATCAACGGGACGACAGGTGACACGGGCGGTCCCAAGCTGAAGGTCAAACAAAGGTCATAATTGTTTTCTGAAAAACATGACTTGGCATAATAATTTGTTTAGACTGGCACTAAACTTAATTATTTATGACGATGTAGCAGCAGAGCCAGTGAAGCAAATGAAAAACTAAGTGGAGCAAGGCTCACTAGGCTATTCTTACACGCGTCGGTGAGAAATTGGAAAATTAACGGAGACGGTTTGAGTCACTCGACGATCAACGGGACGACAGGTGACACGTGCGGTCCCAAGCTGAAGGTCAAACAAAGGTCATAATTGTTTTCTGAAAAACATGACTTGGCATAATAATTTGTTTAGACTGTCTTTAAACTTAATTATTTATGACGATGTAGCAGCAGAGCCAGTGAAGCAAATGAAAAACTAAGTGGAGTGGGCGGAAACTTCTTCCGGACATCTGGAAGAGTGGGCCAAATCGTTTTTAACCTAGACGTCCATGGTTATCGGTTTCACCTAAGTGGTTTTACCCAATGGAACGTTGCAAAAATACGAGTGACGTCGAATGTTGAATGGGTCATTCGTAAAAGGCTCACACGAATCTTTTACCCAATGGAACGTTGCAAAAATACGAGCGACGTCGAATGTTGAATGGGTCATTCGTAAAAGGCTCACACGAATCCTCCACTGAAATAAATTTACCCTAGCACGTCGTGTGCTGATATGTTCAAACTGGTGTGCATGCTTTGAGATTGCAATATCAAAATAATCTTAGTAGGTTTGCATGGGTATCATGTTGGGATCATGTTTTTAATTAGAATATTTATGGAGCGATATGATAAGGAATGATAGCGATTTGACGCTATTAAAATGCTGATCTCAGTGACGCTCAGTTTGCTAACCTCACAGACCGAAATCACTCGTCATGCTCGCTTGGTTCCCCATGTATTTTGTGAGTAATTGATAAACGACCATAACTGAGCTCTTACGCTATTTAAATCGAATTATTAATTAAAACTTGAGCATTACAGCAATAATTACCAGTAGCTCATGTTTGATGATCTTATTTCACAAAATTCTGAATAGTTAAAAAAATCCATAGGCACCATGATCGTTATGGGTTGCTGTTTCATACGTATTCCACACGCATTGGACCATTTTGAGTTCTGTCATTTATCACGTAACTCAAGGCAGTAATAGTAAACCATGTCGGCTCTCGTATCAAAGCCGTTCCATTGCCTTCTCTCGTTAAAATAGTTCGGAAGAGCGCATACTTTTGATGTAATCCTTTTACCGTTTTTGGTTAGAAGTAACACCATCGAGCTCGTCAGATTCCACCAACCTCACTCTTTACTCGGCTACCGGATGGAAGCTTCGTACTAGTTCTCTTGATGCTTAATAGAGGAATGAACCCACCGCTCTGCAGTGGAACTCGACATCCTCCAAGGACATCCCACCGCCACGATTAAGGTGGCCGCCTGTGAGGTTTTTCCATACAGATTGTGGTAGGTGATAGTAATCTATTTTTGACCTCTACGCGGACTGTCTCTTAATGTTTCATCAGCTTCCGACATAGGCAAAAGCCTTCAAAACTATTCGTTAGATCGTAGAAAGTAGGCAATCAGCTACTACTTTATTTATTTTACACGGTGCGTTATCACAGTGCACCGATCCTAGAGATTCTTGCATACGATTCGTTTTCCATGCCTTCGACATTCATAAAGAACTTTCCTTCCTGATGGACTGCATCTCTAACCGTTGTGCTATGGAATCGTGTACATTCAGGATGTTCTTCTCTCGTTTACTATTTTTTTTCTTTCGTTCTCCAGTTGGACGCTCGGAAACTCTTAGAATGCAATCAATTATTCTTCCTGCTCGTCGGTCGTCAACTACTCTAATTACTCGATCGCCTGGTTTACATATGTTTTATTTCGAGAATATATTTACCATGAATTTCGAAGACGTGATTATTTTCGGGAATTCTGAATTATGCAATACGGTTTGAATTTCGAGGTGCCGGTAATATTACAGAAATCATAATTCGACGCTCTAGTAGTAAATAAAATTCTCGGCACGATGGACTTATCATCGTTTGCCACAACCTCAAAAAATAATGCTAAACGGGGCGCTATATCGAGAAGGGAAGCGCGACATTTTGGATCTACTAGTTGATTGATGGCTTCTCTGAGAAGCTCGAGCGCGTCCTTGCTCTATTCCTTCGACGCAACTCCCCTTTGATTTCATTTTACATAAAAGACGTGATGTGCTGGTTGTAAAGAAGGAGCCACACTTGTTTTTCGGCAAGCCATAGGTTTTATTAACTGGATTTTCCATTTGTTTATATGCGGTCACATCCCACTTAGTTCTTCGAGCATTGCTTCTCCACTTTAGTGGCGTTCCTCAAAAAGATGATGATGTTGTCAGAAGCGCTAGGATTTCATAGCAATTTGTAATAAATATTCTATGGTAGAGGTGTTCCGAGTAAAAATCAGTAAACTGCATTTTGGTACGGAAATTGCAGCAGCTGTTGGCTAGAGTTCCTAGATAAGTTCAATCAACTTCCTACATAACAAGTATTAATAAGATAGCTACGGTTCCGAACCCTTTTTCAATTTGAGAGGTGGAGTAAGATGCCTGTGGTTTTCCTCAACAAATTTTAAATCTACTCTTTCGGCTTGATCCCACCCGCAGAATTCCCCTTAGAATTCTGCTTGATCAACTTGGTCACCTCAATCCGTAGTTTTGGGTAAACAATATAGGACAATCTTCATAAGCAACTATAAAGCATTCTGTTCTTGGACTCAGTAATCATGCAAGAGATTCTTCACTTTTAAGTGTCTTGTTCACTTGATGAGATGCATGAGATGTTTTTCATATGCTTCGCGTGGATGCAGGTCAGGGGAAGGGCGCGTGCAGCGCAGTTGCTTGAGTCCTGCTACAGAACACATGGATGCGATCCAGCGCCCCAGGCTCCTACCAGGCTTTCCATCTTTCCGGGTTGGGTAAATTAGCACTCTGGGAGTACACTGACTCAATGCATCGGTAGCTTACCGCGCGCGAAGGAGTGGCATTGTTTAGTCCTGATATGGATTCAGTCAACTTCAAATGGCGCTTAATGAAGTCAAATGCTCGGCGCATCCCTTAGAGATTTATCAACGCCGAGAGCTTTATCCTTTATTTCTTATGTGTCACGAGAACAGTGTTTAGCTCACAGTTTCGAAAACGTCAACTGTAATGTTGTCTTATTCTGGAGTTGCGTTTCTTTTCATAGCTTGCGAGAATATGAAAAAAACGAACCTTTCAAGCACACCAACACTGCAATCCTTTACGCTATATAAGACTGTTATTTTAAAAAATAAGATTCTCACAATAGGAACTCCCACGTCCGACTTTTTATTAACCACTATTAACCAGTATCTATTATCTGATGGGCTAATGGCTAATGTAGAAAATTTACAGCTGATAATGTTCACTCAATTGCTAATCGCTGAGCTAGTAATGGTTCAATGTGGTGGAAAGAAGAAGGGTGCGGCCGCTCCTAGTGGTGCTCCAGCTGCTGGTGCAGCTCCAGCTGCTGGTGCAGCTCCAGCTGCTGGTGCAGCTCCAGCTGCTGGTGGCGAGAAGAAAGAAGCCGAGGCCGAGAAGAAAGAAGGCGATGGCGAGAAAAAGGAAGGCGACGGCGAGAAGAAAGAGGAATGAGGGCGGCAGAAAATTTGGGGAGCCAGTGATCTGTGTAATAAAAACTGGTTTCCATAAAGTTTGTGCTCTTTGTAAAAAAAAAACCGATTCTCATAAAGTTTGTGACATACGCGCGCTTCTTATGAGTTCAGTTCGAGTGTACAACAACGCGAATCATTTCCTGTTCCAAAAATTATGACAAGAAAGTGCGCCGATTTCCCTAAGAGTAAGAGTTAACGATATTACTATGGCTTGCTAAACGACTTACTTACTTGAGCTTGGATAGCCCTTCTTAACTGGTTGTGCGACCCTAGCATATTCTCCATTTTTTGGAGCTTCGCTGGTTTAGCCACTGTGCTTCCATGGAGACGCGAAGACAGCCTGGCCAAAGTTTGCCCCAGATCGTCACCAGCAGAGGCAGTCGCAGCCCTTGTGGATCAGAAGGAGATTTGCAACCATGCTACTAGTTTCATACTAGGATGGAGGTAGACCCTGGTATCGGCTTGCTTTTGGCTGGACTTCCTGATGGAAACACCGGAGTCTTTCTCAGTGTAAGAGATCCTGCCCGGGAAATGAATGCTCCGGCTGTGGATAGCAGCCCGACACCCAGGATCACCTCACAGCCGCGATGAGGCGGTGATGCACTGGGAGGTACTAAATTATTATGATACAAAAAGCAGTAAGCAAGAAATTAGATAGGTACTAGTAGATTTTCAACAAAAGTGTAATTCATAATGGAAAAGTAAAAGTGAGATAACGGTTCCAAGAGGCTGATGTGTAAATTGAGAAGGTGGTTAGAGGTGTCGTATTGAGACGTATATAGCGCTGCGGTTATATGTACTCTTTAATACACCATACATTGTCGCAGGTTTTAGCCCGAGCGGGGGGCTAGCGATGAATTAAATATCTCGTCGAACCTTCAGTCGGAGAACTGGTAATCAAACTTATTTGAAGAAAAGGAAAACGCGGACCTGAAATAACGGTAGATCCGCAAAAGTCATCATTTCATTCATTTATATAATTGTTCGGGTTAAATATGCTTCGATTCACTTTTACGAGGATGGTGTAGATAAATCAAATGCTGTTGTCGTTTACCGTAGATGTAACTCAAAAAAACTGGCATCTTCGAATCGGCATACGTCACGGAATTTAATATGGTTACGAACAACAACATCGTGATGGGATCGCTTCTCCATAATCTTAATCTCATATTGTGAGGAGGGTGTTGGAGGAGACGCTTAAATTACAGGACCAGTTGCTTCTTACGAATGTTCCTACCATACTTACCAATAGGAGTCAGCGTCTTAAAGGACTACTGCTGTTTGTGTCTCCCTCACTTTTTTCTACGCAATGTCTCCTTTTTCGCCTCTTCCTTGCACCATGTCTACGCCTATCTATTCAATGTTAAATGTGTCGGTGAGCAATTTTTGCACCAAAAAAATTAGCTCTCGCAGCGTTGATCAATCCCTGGATGAGTTATGTATTTGATTTCACGTAACATCGCTAGATGATTTAATGCGTATCCAGCCTATGCAACGGATTGCGGTGGCCTACCGATGTGTCGAGTCAGTGCTGCTATCATATCAGACAGTTCCGGAACAAATTTGCTAGTCTCGAAAGGACGGAGGCGCAGTGAGCCTGGATTGCAAGTTGGACCAAGTGTATATTGCACAGCGCCTCTAACCACTTCTTTACACGCCCCTATAACGTAGAATAAAATGTTTTAAAACAAGGCATACAGTCCGGAACGCTAATTAAGCTAATAAAACAGTACATGTGGCGGCGAATGTGTTAGAAACTGAGCAACTTAATTCACCAAGAATTTTATCACTTAACTACACTTTCCATATTACACTTAATATAGTCGAGTAGTCCACGGTTGCTGAGCACGTGTGCGTAGCACAGTCTAGTTTAGCTTAGATACCTAGGACTGAACTCGCCCATATAGAGATAAGCTGGAGAACAGGATGTGAGCAAATCCATCGAATAGGCATTATTAATAACAATTGAACAGATGTTGTCGACAAATTCTTATGTAGCTTTTTTAGTACAAAAACTGAGAACAAAAGGAAAACGGGTGATGAAGAACACTAGCAAAACCCAACACTGACAAAGCACATTCGCGTCGCTGAATCTTTGTTTACGCATGTGTATAAAGAAATGTGAACGCAGAAAAAACTTCTAAGCAAGAACTGTAAAACAGCATATAAAAAAAATCAGAGAAGCACACATCGTTTCCCGTTCTGTCCTAGCCATTCAGCCTCCTCTTTGAGCCGAAAATCGAGTTTTTTATACGCGTACGGAAACCTCCCTTGCTAGGTGTAGCTAAATAGAAAATGTTTGACTTAAGATTAAAAAAACTGCACTACCAAAAAGACAATGCACTTACACTCCCTAGCTGGAATACTTGGTCCATCAATTACCATCTTCTTCCAAGGCTCATTGCTCAGGCTGTTACTCTTCATGAGATTGCCCGAGTTGATTGGTGTCTCATTTGCAACCTATATGAATTTTTATTTATTTGTTTTATACCCACGGATCTCTCTCACATGAGGGATCTTGAACCGGTTTGGCGCGAGGCTACGTGGCGCGTCCCCAGGTGGCGGATAGGGGGTTAATCGCGGATCAAAAGCGACCTTTGCTTCCCTGAGATACAGGTGGATCCAGGCGAAGGACTCCCTGTTTCTGCTGCGCCAATTTGGCACATACTTTCTGTAATTGCTAGGCTTATTCATGGATGCGTGTGTAAATGCGTTCTCGCTTTATGAGGATTGTATTATACGAATCAATTCGGCCAAAAGCCTGCAAACAAATGACAGGGAAGTATATGGGAGGCGGTTAGGAGTCGCTTCCAAAAAATAAGCTTCATGTCCACTCTGGGAGAGCCTGGCAAGCTATCCATGAGTATACCCAGCCCCACGTTCAAAGCCCAGCAAACTATACATGGGTATCAAAATGCTAAACACAGTAAAAAATAAACGGGCCTCATTCCCCTGACCCCGAAAGAACTCCCAATTTTGCAGTGTTGGGTAGGACGTTCCCATTCAACGCTGTCTATGACTCCGGAGAAGAACTGTTCCTCGGAATATGCGACAGTAGAGGAGCAGACGGTGTCAGCGTTCTCGTTAACATGAGGTTGTGTATGAACATCGATTCATTCGAACAGCTTACAACCCGATTCGGACGTTTACGATTAAAAAGATGTGGATCAACACCGGCTTTGACAATCTTCGTCGTTTACGCGCCAACATCAAACTACGACGAAGAAGAAGTCGAAGCGTTCTACATGGACTTGGAGAGGTTCTACAGAGAAGACCATACATTCTTCGAGGTCATCATTGGTGATTTCAATGCCAAGATCGGACCAAGAAGATCGTCTCAGGAACGTCACATTGGGACCCACGGATTAGAATGGAACGAACAGGGTGAGCGGCTCTCTGAGTTTATCATGGCGACCATGACCATCCATGGTAACTCGCAATTCCAGAAGCCTCACCGTCAACGATGGACGTGGGAATCTCCCAATGGAAAGTACCATAACGAAATAGACCACATCATAGTAAATAGAAAGTTTTGCCTAACCAATTTCGCTGTTTTTTCAAAATTTTACAAGGTATCAGACCACTGTCTCCTTCGTGCAAGATTTTATTCCTCGCAGAAAGGAGAAAAAGCCGCTAAATTCAAAAACCGAAGTCCCAGAACCACCACAGACTGGGACTTATTCAACTCATTAGTTGGCTGTTGGGAAGATGCTGCTATCGATAACATCGATGAGGAATACGATGGGCTCATTGAACATCTTCACGTTAGCGCCATGAAAGCTGAGAGTTCGACGCAGTTGCATAACCTTCGCTTTGCTGATGATATCGTTCTTATAACACCAGACATTAGCCAAGCGGAACGCATGCTTGCGGACTTTGATAAAGCGTGTGGAAAGATTGGTCTTCGACTAAATCTCAAGAAAACGATGTTCATGAATAATGGATTGGTTTCATTTGCCCCATTCACGCTCAACGGTACGAACATCTCCGAATGTTCCAGTTATGTTTATCTAGGTCAGTAAATCAATATGATGAACCAGAATATGATGAACTTTGCTCCAGAGCTGAGCAGAAGGAAATGAGCGGCTTGGGGAGCTTTCAAGAGTATCGAGGATGCAGTGAAGAGAACAAAGAACACCGGACTCCGTGCTCATCTTTTCGACTTAACGGTTCTTGCTGCCCTAACGTATGCGTCAGAAACCTAGTCGCTGCGTAAGAAGAATAAAAGATCACTCAGCGTTATCAAACGCGCAGTCGAAAGGACGATGCTAGTAGTATCACGTTTCACACAAGTAAGGGATGGAATCCGAAGCTCCGACCTGCGTCAACGATCAAAAATGAAGGTGCCGTTTTGTACGCCAAACAGTCGAAGATAAGGTGGCCCGGACACACAATGCGTATAAATGATAACCTATGGACAAGAGCCGTTAGTGACTGGATTCCTCGGGATGTCAAACGTACTGCTGGAAGACCACCGTCCTGATGGTTAGAGTTCTTCACGAAGAGCCTGGAAGAAGGATATGATGCTCGAGAAGTCCTTAGAGCGAGCAGAACCCATTGGGCTATTCCTGCAGACGACAGGGAAAAAATGGAGGATTTACTGGCGCCCGCTGGAGTCACTCGACGATCAACGGGACTACAGGTGATACAGGTGACAGGTGATGCTTTATACAGACGGGTGCAAACAAGTAACTTCAAAATGTTATCATTGCAGTAATAATACAATTGCAAAAAAGTAGTTATGTAGAGAATTGATACCTTATTAAGAGAAACTAAGCTGGCAGCGCTGCCTGGCGGTCGGCTTCCACCTCCAAATTTCCGTAAAAATGATCCAATTTTGGTGGGCTTCCAACCAGAAGGTGGTAACTGATGCGATGATAATGACGTAACGTCCATCTCACTACTACGAGAAAATCGTCGATCATCGAACTTAAAATAGTAGGCATGTGATGGTACATCGTACTTGGCGTTCACTCTGATAATGACACTAACTGTTCCGATGTTATCATAGAATCCATCATCTTCGTCGTCAGCGACTGATGCCGCTCGTGATGATGCCGACTGGTGGCCGCCAATTGAACCACGCCGAGCAGCGATCTGAAATTAGTTCTGTGCTTATGTTCACAAAGTTCTCGGCCACATTATATATGCAACTTTCAATGGTTGTTAAACACAGGAGTATGCATTCTGACCTGATTGTTTTGACATGCAGCAGCACTTATACCAGAGCTGTTTGAAGAATAATAACCGCCATTTTGGGACGAAGTTGCTGATCCTACAAGATTTTAACATGGTTCTAAATAAGTGACACTTTGGATTAAGGACCGTTCAGAAGCAATAGGCATCAACATTCGCCATATTACTTACTAAACATTATACATATACTATTATCGTATAACAATAACTGCAAGAAAAAAGGATCAAATACACACCATTCCTTCCTGGAGGATGCGACGGTGGTTGGGTTGTGGGATAAGCAGGTATAAATTCCGTGGTTGTATAACTCTGTGGGGAGTGATGAACTCTGACACTCTGACGAGGAGGAGAGGCACGCTGAATCATAAATGTAAGAACATCATCACCATGTATGTTTTACATGAAGCTCTAGCTTGCTTTGGGTATGAAGACGCTTGTGAGCTCAGTGGCCAGCTTAATTGAACCAATATGTTTCCAAATATTAAGGCTAATCCTTTCAAATAAACCATTATTCACAGGCTTCTTGTTATCTTACAAATATGCAAGATGACTACTCCAACCTCTTTTTAAAATTTTCAAACGGTTCTCTGTAAGATGCTATAAATCTCTACCACAAAACATTGACATTACCTTGGGATACCGATTTGAGAACTCGCTAATTTCGTGATATGCATCATCTTCTCTGAGCCTAACGGGATACAGTTGCGGATTCCACTTATAGTGTACAGGTGCTGAAAAGGCAAGAATTATTCCCTTGTTGCGATCTTAAGCTGGATGAACTACCGATATCTACAAACAAACGAAACACTAAAAGCGTAGAAATCAAATACCAATTAAGTAAAGCGGATAAATATTCGCTAGAACCGGTGTCATGCGTTCATGCACGTAATGGACTCAACAAGATATATTTGCGACTCAATTCAATGAAATGCTTTCTTATATCCTTCATCGCTTCTTCATCTACGAAAGTTCGAAGAATGGAAGTTCAAAAGGTATACTGTGAGTCAAAGACAATAGGAAACAGTGTATCATCAAGAAAAGTAATAAAACGACCAACTTAACAGAAACCCAGGACATGCTACAGCGCTGCATTCTTTACTAAGTTTATATTCCTTGCTTATATCTAATACGTTAAAAACTACGAAACGTTAGAAGAAAGTGACATATGGTACTACCCTATACTTCAGATATAAGGTAATGCGAACGAGAGAAATGAAAACACTGAACATAAGGAAGGATGCAGAGTATTTTCAGTAACCTCATCTACGGATTGGGTGGGGTCAGCGCTCAAGTTGTCAAACGTCGGTGATGGTTGGGTTTGAAGAATACACTCGTATAGAAGAGGATAGACATCATATGCACATATCAGAGTTCTGAAAGGGAATGAAGGCAGAAATCAACTACTCCCATTTCCAACCAGTTTAAAAATGGCGAAAATGTAGCAAACTATGGAGAAAACCTGGATCGAGAGCTACGATTTTTGCACTACATGACTAGCTTTTCAATGCAGACAATATAGTACCACTATATCTGACGAAATTAAGAATCAAAGCAAATTCGCATCAAACACCTTTATTCAACTTTTCGCCTTTTTTTAAAAATAATGTCAGTAGGCACAATGATGGTGAGATATTTGCAAAACACCAAATCACATGTTTCTGCGGTGAAGAGCGAGCACGCTATACCCCTTTCCGAGGGCTAACGCATTCACCACCACATCATCCGGGTCCTTCGTTTCACATTTCTCTCAGCTGTGTTTTTAACTTATAGGTGCCACCAGCAAACACCCCTCAACGGGATTGATGTGGAGAGCACAAATCAGCGTTGAACTCAGTTAAGCTGAAGCTGTGGTGTAAATCACAATGCAATCACTTTTTATTTACTGCCTATTCCTCTTCATGGCACAATTATAGCTCACACCATACCTTGCCATGAAAAAGAATACGCAATGAATAAAAAGTGATGGCATCGTAACCAATATTATTAACGTTTTTTTTAAACAATACCCGTAGTAAGCCCGATTTAGAGCTACCTACTGTCAACAACCTAGTCATAGGAAGAAAATCAATTGACCAATCGACGAAATCCCAGACGAACAGAAAACGCACTGAAGCGCGCAGTATTCTGTTTGGAAATATGACAACGAAGTCTCAAAAACCATACAAGACTAAACTCGGTACATGTGATATCTGTTAGGCTGGAATTAATAAACAGCAATCCAATATGTCATACATGCCAAAAATGTCTGACCGGTATTTCTTTCAAACATGTTGTGCATAGCTTCCACACGACTGGGATTGATCTTTTCCTGATTAATCGTCTCAAACGGATTCGACTGATTTGTGGAGTGAGGAGTAGCATACAAAACATGACCTGGAACATGCTTACTAAAATCCTGTGGCACTCCGTCGATCTACCGATATCTCTTAAACAACTTGTAACCAACAAATTTTGGATCATTGAAAAATTCAAAGAGGTACTAAGTAGAAGAAAAATAACTACATCTCTGAAAAAGATTAATAACTTGAGCTAAATTGTCCGCGAATAATTTCAATGGGCGAATGAGCGAACTACCTAGGACGGTTACGAAAGATGGAGTGGGAATCAAAGACACGGTATCCGAAATGAATTAAAGAATATTCTTTACTGTTAAAAAAAACGGTGTAAGAACTCTCACCAGCACTATTCGCCGCTATAAACGCTTTTAAGAACCATGTTATTAATACTTCGACGCCATGTACCTCAAGTAATACGCATGTGTGAGGCAGGTCAGTTGCTAATGGATTTTACGCTATATTTGTTTAACAGTTGTGTTAAAGGCTGCTTTTAACCATGAATCCAGAGATTGACCTGTTCATCAGAAATGCCACCGATTACAGAAAACACGTCCCATTCTAGCTAAATGCTGCGATTATCCTTTAATCCTAGGTAAACCTGGACCGCTTAGTCAACATCATGAACGACTCACTATCAAAGTCGACATCAGGGAGATACTAAAAAAGGCAAAAACATTTGAATTTGTGCCCGACTTTCAGCTTTCCGATTCTTTCTGCCTCAACGTACGTGCCGAGAATTTGGACGGTACGTATCCATGGTAACCACTCAACTGTTGGTAACTCAAGCACACTGTTGAAAGGGCAAATATATGAGTAGCTTGAGCGCGAGGATGAGAAGGCGATCATAGAAGTACAACTCGTTTCATGCAATTGAGAGAGGGCCATTTTCGGAGTATCCTATATCAAAGAAGTGAGAAAGTGTGAAACGGAATCCGAAGTTTCGACACGCCAGTGACCGAAGTTGAGAGACCTCGCTATGCACGTCACTGGTTGAAATGAGCCATCAGTGATCAAGTTTCACGGGATATTAAACGCTGCCTTAAGAAGAGTGCGTTTGCTTGTGGCAGTGACAAAGGGAGACTTCTCGATCGACCCACTCAACGACAGTTATTTTATAGAGGACTAGTACAGGTGAAATGTTACAGCTACGAAAACAACCGGCTTCTTAATAGATAGGCTTTTGTGTATCCGAAGTCTAAAACAATTAGCAGATCCAAATAGCAAATCATGATGTATTATCAGCATAAATGGACTTCCTTCAATGATAGCTTCGAAGGTCGAAAAAATCACGAAAACGTCTCAAAATGCTTCTGGTTTCGTGCTACACAGCCAGGAAAAAGGAGCTGCTCTATCATATGTTAGAAGTTCCTACGAAGAATTTAACCTTAACGATGTAAAGTGGAAGACTCACTTTGCTGCGATCTCTTTCGCAATGGCTGAGCAGAGTGGAAATCGTTGACAACATTATTAAGCATGTTCGTCACCTCGTCCAGCGATTTCTGATGTCGATGTGACTCCTTTCTTGCTACAGGGTGGTTCATGTGCTGTGGTACCTGGGGTGATCGCTGTATTGATTGCAATGCATGCTGAACTGGTTGTTGTTGTGTTGTGACACGAGGTAGACGATGCGAATTGTTCATCGTTGTCGAATGCGACTGATGTGTGCTTACTGCGCCACGGTACTGACCTCCTTGCTGTTGTCGACATTGATTTCTGCAACAGAAAACCAGGGTAAACAAGTTACTGTATTGTAGCGAACAGTTTTTCATCATAGGCTAAGGCCAAGTTGTTAGTGTGCTCACTTCAGTTTACAATGAACTGCGTTTAGGCGGGCTTTTCTCACTTGAAAGTTTCGCTCGGTACAGATTATTATTGTTCAGTGAAACAGTTTCATATTCTCATTTCAAAACCAGGACATAAACTTCCGCCGGAGTTTTTTGCACTGTGGATTCAAAAACGGCACTGTAAGTTCTCACCGTTACTATGGCTTTCACTTTTTGAAAATTGAGACAACTGGTGTGGAGTTCACACAGGTGAGAAATCATGATCAGACCAAAAAATTAGTTTGGGAGATGGAGCAGCCTATTTTTATGAATTGTTGTAAGCTAAGGTCGTTAGCAAAGTTATGTGGGAAAGGATAATATTTGTAGAAGGCACAACTTCTATCATATACGCTATTTGGTCCTAAAGGACGGATTACGTGACTGGCTCATGGGCAGTGCTTGCGTAAGCCAATATCTGAGAGGTAAAAAAGTGGTCATTTCTGAACACGTCTGCACTATTATAGGATCTAATCAAAATTTGCAATATTAAATAGCATTCAACAAATCAGTTTGGGTTTCCAACTTACCAACTTCAAGTTACAACTTTGAGGTACGTGGCGATATAAGCATTAAAACTTACGACTGCGCTTTGTTTTCGTTCACTCGTAGTGGCTGCTCATAGAATGAGTTCCCTGTTATGTACAAATTTTCGTGGCCGTAAGAAGTGGGAAAAGATCGTCGCTTATCATTGGTTGTTAAAGGCTAAATAAGAGAATGAATCATTAAGAATGGAATCTGCATGACCATCAAACTTTTCATATGCTACTCATTTAATTGTACAAATGAAAGCGTTTCTGATGAAAATGTTTTGTAATGCGTTTCTGTGGACTACGGTGAAAGTGGATTCAACGAGACATAAAAAAGCATCAGTTTTCTGCTAGGAAGTTGGCGTTCCCACAGATTGCATTTCCAATTAGTTTGCTATAGACAAATGAGCATACATGCTCGGTGTTCAGTTCTAGTTCAGCACACAGCTGATCGATGGCCAACGATGGGTCTTTAGTAGTCGTCTGCTGCTGTTGTTGATACCTGCCACGGATGATGAGGCCAGCATCTGGCAGCGATCTTCAATAAAACAGAAATCGATTTAAGAACGTCAGTGAATTGATTCCAAGAAATTATAAGGAGACATTTTTGAAGTTTTTTGAGGCAATATTTAGTGTAGGTTCGAGCAGTTAGACAACGGGACCTTTCTCTTGGAACTCAATAACCGTAAAAGTATTTGTCACATTGACAGAGCAAACATTTAGAATGAAAGTCTCCACCGACATGACCACCTACGAATGTACTAAGTAAAATTATATAAAGAGGAAAAAAACCTCAAAGATCCTCTCGTGCTTGTTCCGCGAGGAGCGAAGTTAGACACACTTTGAAAGGCCGAAGGAGATGGTCTAAGTGGATCGTCTGATGTTACACTTCCCTGATGGGGTTCCTAGAAGTCATCTAATAAAATTGCCGACTTCCGTTTCATACATATTCCTTTCACGCCACCACCTGTGATCCAGAACGCCAAGTGTTTTGTGGGTAGTCTCGTCGCTCGGGAACATGATCAAATGATGCTACTCGAGGAATATTCGGCACCTCCAATTCACAGTGAATGTTTCGAGGACTGAAAATTTCACAAGGATGTAGAGATCTCAGTTCTTTGAAAAATACTGGTAAGGAATAAAACGAATTTTACAGAAGTACAAAGACTCTAGCATTCTGCAATGGGCTGTACATGAAATTAGTGAAGAAATTTTCTCATCGCTACTATCACTATCATACCGATTAAATAAAGAATTCTAGCGATTTGGTTGTCTAAAAGTTGTACTTTATTATTTAAGGAATTTAACTGGATAAAAGCATAGATAAGGATCGCTTCACCAACGAAACCAGGATGTTCCGTAAACATCCAAAGTTTAACACGGTTTACTGCAGATTGCCCGCAGTAACACTGCTGTTATGTCACTCACCCACTGTTACGTTCTGGTGTAGCAAAGACCGGTTGCGGGCGATAAGGTTGAGGACGAATAAGTGCCGGCTTCTCGAGCGAATTCGTCTTGGAGATCCTAAAAACGTAAAAGCTGCTAAGATCCTTCTATTTTTTAAGCGTTTTACTAAGATCTAATGTATGATATAAATGTCGTCTATAGTAAATTTCCACAGTGTCATCGTATTCTTTCTACACAGACAGCACACATAAATTACACTTGTATGAGCCCACTAATTGAAAAATCGACTGGGTTTGCCGAATCTAGGCACGTTTTGTGTAGAGAAAACGAGTAAACGAACTTATGTATAACTTTATCTACTGTCCATTATTTTTCACGGAAGGTTATTGTGTGAAACGCAACCACAATGATGTTGAGATATTTGCAAAACTTGGACCCCAGACCAGATCGAAGCGCGATTACCCTTTCCGGGCTCACGTGTCGTTATCGTACAGCATCACTTAAGCTTTTTCTTTGCCTTCCTCTCAGTCAGTCGTTATACCCTAACGGTGCTATCAGCAATCACCCGTCGACAGAAATGATCTGGGAAGCACAAATCAGCATTAAAGACAGTTAATTTGATGCTGTAGCCGAAATCACAGTGTATAAGTTTTATCTACTACCTATAATTTTTTCACGGCAGAGTACCATGTAAAATACAACCATAATGAGACTGAGATATTCACAAAACGTGGACTGGTGTCGAAATCGAACCGCGATTACCCTTTCCGGAGGGTTACATTTCCGTTGACGTGTGGTTACTGGTGGCACGGTTAGGGTGAAGAGACAGGCTCAGAGAAAAACAGAACGACGGCCTTAGTGATGCCTTGCCTAATATGTGAGTCCATGGAAAAGGTAATCGTGGTTCGATCTAGCCTGGAATTCAGGTTTTGAAAATATCTCAGCATCATTGTGATTGCAAACCCACTCAATTTTGAAATCTCCATATTTATCTAATGGTAATGAAAAGTTCTTCCTTATAAAAAAATATAATGCAATGATTTAAGTGATAATTCAGGATGATCTCACATTGTAGCGAGACTCAGAAGAGCACTTGAAAACGAGCAATCTTTGTTAAAGAGACTAAAGATCAATGTTCAGTATCTTCTAGGCGAATTTACAGTGAATATTTCTCAAAGTGAACGACAGAAAAAGAATTGAACGTCGCAAACCCATTGCTTTTCTTCGGCTTATCTCTTCGTCCGTTCAAGTTAATGGCAGCAACTTCGGCCGAGCAACTGCCCAGTGAGTGTTCATCGACATCATTGTAATAGGAACACTAAAATCGCCTCTTCATTACTATGAAATCTCGGAAACGAAGCAACCTAATGTCCAGAAAGAGGAAAAAAGAAAAATAACATTGAAGGCCTAGTATCGGGAATCACAGAAACCTATAAAATCTAAGTGGAATCGGTAGTGTTACGATTTTACTCCGTTGCATTTTAAACGAATTTAGTTTTATATTGTGTAAAAAATGCTTAAGTAAGGTGAACATTAAAAGGTGTAGGGTTTAAAAACCAAGCGATGGTGGTCAGTACTACGTAACCACAGAATTGTAACAGAAATTTCAATCGACACATAATAGGAGTGTATAAAATAACGAAAATCAGAAAGCTTTAAACAAAATCATTCTAAATCCAAGGGTCTAAAATTGAAGACTCATGGTTGCAAAAGACTAAAGAAAAAGCATTGAAACGATTCGGGGTAAACTAAACGATAAAATTCCAAAACGGTTAATTAGTATTTGGTTGTAAGCACGAGGAAGAACACACTAAAGCAGAGACTGAACAGCTAAGAAAACTTGGTATAAATGACCTGTCTAAAAGTAGTCTGAAAAGAAGCTGAAAGGATCTCATGAAAAACAATCACAGAAGCTAAAGACCACACACCGGCTCCGGCATAAGCATAATTGGTGTAGGCGGCTGATGAGCCAGCGACGATAAGTCGTCTCTCAGCCATCTTCTAAAAAAAACATTTCGTTCATCAGAATTTCGTTAACAAGAATTGTTTTAAATTGATAAAACCGCTTTATTTTAACACTCTCGCAACGAGTGACACCAATAGGTGTCATAACGGTTTTGCGGGAATGGCTTGCATAACACCTATGAGTGTCATTTTACAGTGTCTATTTTAACACACATAACTATTTTCCCATAATTTGTTATCAATTGATAGCTCACAAAACAAAGACGTTGTTGCTGTAAAAAAAACTCTGTTCCGCACTTGAAAATATGCGAAAAATTTACATATTTATGTACTACACATGCATCTTACATATGGTATACATATATTTAAAAAGGATAAAGCTCTCGGCGTTGATCAATCTCCGAGGGTTGCGCCAGGCATTCGACTTCACTAGGTATCGTTTGGAGGTGATTGCATGCATATCTGGCCTTTACAATGACTCGCGGTGGCCTGCCGATGTATCGAGCCAGTGCTGCTATCCTCCCAGACAAGTCTGGTACCAATTTGCCGACCGTGGACGGATGGAAGGCTTGGTGGGCTATGGGCGCAGGGATCCATTCCACGTGCGTGTCGCAGTAGCGCCTCCAATCACTGCGCCACACGCGCCCGTACGAGCCCTGTACATATATTTATTTATACTATGTAAAACTGTTTCAATCCTAAATGCTATATAGTGAATGACAGCTATCATACAGAATGCGCAGGCATAAAAACACTGAAATAGAAACCCATAAACCCATAGCACACCGAGGTTCAAGGAAAGTCGGTTTCGAAGAATTAACACGCTTTGTGCAAGCTAAAAATAACACCGACTTCTGCACGATGTGCGCGATGATATATGTCCAGAAGAAAACAAGTATTTATCAACGGACATTATCATTATATTCACCATCAGCATCGTGTATAAAAGGGCATCACTGAATGAGTGTGCCTCATTCGAGGAGATGGACCGCTGAAGAAGACCTGACTCGACACGAAGGCGAAGCGGCCACATCGAGACGAATAACAAGCGTGGACCATCGACTCGGATCATCGGCTCTGGTGAAGACGAAGACGTCGAAATGTTAGCCGATAATAAATATTATTATCAACCTCGTGTTAGCTCATGAAAGAAAGAATACATATTGATTAAGCACACCAAGGTTTAAGGAAAGTCGGTTTCGAAGCAGAAATCCATAAATTACAAAATTCTTCCGAGTGCTGATAGAAACATTTTGTATGATAGACCATAGCAAGATATAGTAAGTAGCACCATAACCATCATTCATACCAGGATAGAAAGTTTTCCTGCAATCCACTCATCTTTATAATCCATGAAGACCTAAAGTTTTCGGAAAATTACTGATTATTCTCAAAAAACCAGTTAGTCCATAAGGGCTGAAAATTTGGCGTCATCCAGTCCGCAACGAACCTGAGATTAGGCATCGTGGAGAGTGTTAAGGTGCATGTGGTACAAAGGGTTAACAAATGTATGTTATGAGAAAATCTCTTTAAATATAAATTGACAAGAGAAATAAAACCGGTGCGGTTGTTACGGTAAATGTCTTTGGATTTTGGCACGTTGACAAATTCGTACTTTCAGTTGATTATTTCTCCATAAGAATTTTTAAAAATAGTTCTACGTTATTTGTCACTAGGTTGAAATCCGAAGACAAAAATAGTACTAAATCAGCTCTTAGAACAGTTGACACGAAATCATCCAAATGAAAGATAGTTGTTTTTACAAGCGTTCGACTGCAAAAGATGTTTAGGCTTTACGATTGACGTTAAAGTGAAAGGCATTTCAAAAGAAAAGCACATGTTCGCATATTTTACGCTCCCAATCGGACGACTATACTGGCAAATAGTAGTGGGAATCATTTAAGAAAAATATAAAAAGAATGAATTCACCGTGTGAAATCCAGTTTGTCTGTCCTCTTCGGTAAAACGACAGTCTCAGCGACGTTGAACTCCGATGGTTCGGATTCTACAACGACAGATGGAGGAACGATGACTTCAGTAGCAGAAGATTGCTGAAACTTCCATTTATAACCTCCTCAAAGATAAAAAACAACCCCATATTAAAATAATAACGACATCTATAAAAAGTTTGGACTGTGGTTACAAGAAAAACATAAAAAATCAGCGTTGGAAGAAACATTTCTGGTGTTTCAGGCACATTAGAAGAAGTATTGCAAATGACATGTGGTGGGCCTGCTGCCCTATTCTCTTTCCAAGAACCACATTGCAACCCAAGATTTGACAGCTTCTCACCAATTGCTTTACCGTCAAGCGTGAACATTCGCTGTGTTGTATTGAGTTAGTACATGGCGCGATGAAATATTCACTTTTTCCGCTGGAGACCCAAAATCGCTTACTAGAGCATTCTCAGATCGTCAGACAGGAAATTGCCAAAAGTTCTGAATTTGAAGGTGGGGTGACCCGCTCAGAAGAATTCACCATTTTCATCCGAATACTCAACTAAATGTACATAAGCCTGTACATGGATTTTCGTGTCATTGTATAAAAAGGATGAAGCTCTTGGCGTTGATCATTCTTTGAGGGATGCGCCATGCATTCGACTTCATTAGGTATCGTTTGGAGGTGATTGCATGCATATCTGGCTTTTACAATGACTCGCGGTGGCCTACCGATGTATCGAGTCAGTGCTGCTATCCTCCCAGACAAGTATGGTACCAATTTTCCGACCCCAGAGGGATGGAAGGCTCGGTGGGCTATAGACGTGGAGATCGATTCTACGTGTACGCCGCAGTGGCGTCTCCAACCACTGCGCCACACGCGCCCATGAATTTAAAGATAACAAGATAAATAGGAAAATATGGATACCTACCTTTATTTTTTCAATCTTATTTATATATATACATATGAATGTAAAATCAGTTATTATTATTGCAAAGAGCGCGCTTGGTGCAGTGGTTGGAAACACCCTGCAACACACACAAGTGGAATCGATCCGTGTGCTCATGGCCTACCACAGAAATCCATAAATTACAAAATTCTTCCGAGTGCTGATAGAAACATTTTGTATGATAGACCATAGCAAGATATAGTAAGTAGCACCATAACCATCATTCATACCAGGATAGAAAGTTTTCCTGCAATCCACTCATCTTTATAATCCATGAAGACCTAAAGTTTTCGGAAAATTACTGATTATTCTCAAAAAACCAGTTAGTCCATAAGGGCTGAAAATTTGGCGTCATCCAGTCCGCAACGAACCTGAGATTAGGCATCGTGGAGAGTGTTAAGGTGCATGTGGTACAAAGGGTTAACAAATGTATGTTATGAGAAAATCTCTTTAAATATAAATTGACAAGAGAAATAAAACCGGTGCGGTTGTTACGGTAAATGTCTTTGGATTTTGGCACGTTGACAAATTCGTACTTTCAGTTGATTATTTCTCCATAAGAATTTTTAAAAATAGTTCTACGTTATTTGTCACTAGGTTGAAATCCGAAGACAAAAATAGTACTAAATCAGCTCTTAGAACAGTTGACACGAAATCATCCAAATGAAAGATAGTTGTTTTTACAAGCGTTCGACTGCAAAAGATGTTTAGGCTTTACGATTGACGTTAAAGTGAAAGGCATTTCAAAAGAAAAGCACATGTTCGCATATTTTACGCTCCCAATCGAACGGCAAATAGTAGTGGGAATCATTTAAGAAAAATATAAAAAGAATGAATTCACCGTGTGAAATCCAGTTTGTCTGTCCTCTTCGGTAAAACGACAGTCTCAGCGACGTTGAACTCCGATGGTTCGGATTCTACAACGACAGATGGAGGAACGATGACTTCAGTAGCAGAAGATTGCTGAAACTTCCATTTATAACCTCCTCAAAGATAAAAAACAACCCCATATTAAAATAATAACGACATCTATAAAAAGTTTGGACTGTGGTTACAAGAAAAACATAAAAAATCAGCGTTGGAAGAAACATTTCTGGTGTTTCAGGCACATTAGAAGAAGTATTGCAAATGACATGTGGTGGGCCTGCTGCCCTATTCTCTTTCCAAGAACCACATTGCAACCCAAGATTTGACAGCTTCTCACCAATTGCTTTACCGTCAAGCGTGAACATTCGCTGTGTTGTATTGAGTTAGTACATGGCGCGATGAAATATTCACTTTTTCCGCTGGAGACCCAAAATCGCTTACTAGAGCATTCTCAGATCGTCAGACAGGAAATTGCCAAAAGTTCTGAATTTGAAGGTGGGGTGACCCGCTCAGAAGAATTCACCATTTTCATCCGAATACTCAACTAAATGTACATAAGCCTGTACATGGATTTTCGTGTCATTGTATAAAAAGGATGAAGCTCTTGGCGTTGATCATTCTTTGAGGGATGCGCCATGCATTCGACTTCATTAGGTATCGTTTGGAGGTGATTGCATGCATATCTGGCTTTTACAATGACTCGCGGTGGCCTACCGATGTATCGAGTCAGTGCTGCTATCCTCCCAGACAAGTATGGTACCAATTTTCCGACCCCAGAGGGATGGAAGGCTCGGTGGGCTATAGACGTGGAGATCGATTCTACGTGTACGCCGCAGTGGCGTCTCCAACCACTGCGCCACACGCGCCCATGAATTTAAAGATAACAAGATAAATAGGAAAATATGGATACCTACCTTTATTTTTTCAATCTTATTTATATATATACATATGAATGTAAAATCAGTTATTATTATTGCAAAGAGCGCGCTTGGTGCAGTGGTTGGAAACACCCTGCAACACACACAAGTGGAATCGATCCGTGTGCTCATGGCCTACCAAGTTTTCCATCCCTCTGGCGTAGGCAAATTGGTACCAGACTTGTCTGGGAGGATAGCAGCACTGGCTCGATACATCGGCAGGCCACCGCGCGTCATTGTGAAGGCCAGATATGCATTCAATCACCTCCAACGATACTTAATGAAGTCGAATGGATGGCGCATCCCTCAGGGATTAACGCCGAGAGCTTTATCCTTTATTTATTACTACAGAGTGTTTATTACATTGCTGTTACTATGATGTCATATGAGCTATGATAATTTTCGCTACATTTCGAAGAAAAAATAGAGAACGAGAAAGAACGTTTTTTGAATTAGCCCTAGAGAAGAGTAGAGAACGTTGTTCGAACCGTTGTAATTACCGACCACTCAACTCACCGATATACTAGTTTCGCCGATGTAATACGCACGGCCTAAGATCATAGATGATTTTTGACAGTTCTTGCTAAGGTGTAACAATAAATTCCGCTCCAAATCTTCGAAATAAAGCTGTTTCAGAAGTGGAAGAACATGAAAAAACTTACTGGAAAAGACAAATGAACGAGTTTCCTAGAGAAACTAAGCATTTGGGTTGTATCAAGTCGTATCATTGAAAACCCAAGAAAAGGAACAAAATTATTAGGGATGGGTCAAGCTTTCTTGCTCCTGGCTAAGTTTCATTTTATTCCTAAGAATAAGCTTTGTGCAAATCTAGCCGAAAGCTCAGGAAAGCAACGGCAAGAAATAGACAAAGTTCCTACTGGTCAAAATCTAAACTACGGCGTCGTCATCCTGAGCTAGCATTGCGTAACGAGGTAACGATTAATGCCGTTAGGGCGATCGGCTAATAACGAGGAGATGTGGCGTACTTCTTCAAAAGACGATGGTTACGTGAATGTCTGTGACAGCCCTCTGTTCGCATCAGCTAGTAACAACTGTTGAAAAATGTAGCAAAGGGAAAAAAAAAACGAAAGAGAACGGCCATCGGGATTTAATTGCTGCAATTTGGCCACCAGTATTCGAAATCATTGCAACGAACACAGCCGAAATTGTGTGGGCTTCGGTGAAACGCTAATGAAAAAGGAAAACTGGTTGAATAAAGCGTAAAAAAGGATAAAGCGTTCAGCGTTGATCAATACCTGAGGGATATGCCATGCATCCGACTTCACTACGTATCGCTAGAGGTGATTGAATGGATATCTTGCCTATACAAAACGACTTGCCGTGGTCTACCCATGTATCAAGTCGGCGCTGCTAACTTCCCAAACAAGTTTGGTACATATCTGATGACCCTGGAGAGATGGAACGCTTGGTGAAACCAGGGTGAGGAATTGTGCCAGCGGCTACGCGTGTACGGCAGGCAACCCGTGACCACTGCGCTAAACACGGTCGATCTAGTTGAATAGAACAAAATATCGTAGATTAAACAAATTGAAGGATATAATACAAGTGAGTCAGGAAAATCATTCAATCTACTAGGAAACTTCCAATAAAAACTACATTTCATTTCGATCTCAATATTGGTTTAACACACCATACTGAAAATCTACTGCAAGCTTTTTTTAAAGTAAAGTAAGCATTCAGTCAGGTCTGGATGCCTAAAGGAGTCCGAATCATGGCGAAACCATAGCCTATTGATCAACACCGAACGCTTTATTCTTTGTCCTTCATTTTCCAACAAACGTTTTCAGGATTGCCGGAAAAAGCGTTTATTCTTTATTATAGAACTGCTGCACACAGAAGTGGTTTCATATACTATGAGGGTCATCGAATCGGGGAAGTAGTTCCACAGTTCTTTGTGAAAGCCTAGCTAACCCTTAACGTACTCCACGAGGGAATTCAATGAGCTGCCAGTTGCTCACTTCTCGTCAAAGTCATTAAGAAATTGGACTCATATCAAAATCATGATGCTCCTCGTGTCCGTGGATCAAAAGTCATTGAGGTCGTTCAATAGCAAACGAGACCACGGGTGATAAAATTGAGCATAATCTAAAAGAACACTAAGGATAAGGCAGCAATTAAAAATAAGCGAACTCTATAGGAATGCTTTGCTAACTGCTTTAAAATATTTTGTTATGCTAAATTGCCTATGTTAGATGTCAAACTGGCGGCTCAGCAAAATACCGCATGACTTGTAAGCACTAGTTCCAAGAGTTAAACATAGTTTAGTTAGAAATAAAAGGTTTTGCAAAAAAAAACTATCTTAACTTATAGAATATTTACTATACAAACATGTTTTCAGCAGTCACTCTGGAAAAGACAAATGCAGTTTCAATACCGTTGGATAGTCATAGGCTCTTTGACCACTTGACGGAGAACGGAAGCCAACTGGTGAGGGAGGGGATGAAAGGTCTGGCAGCAGGTGACAGTCGGCTGACGGCTCAGCAGAAGTGTAAGAATGCTTTCCTCTTAGCATTACGAATTTGTGATTTTTGAAAGGAATGCCGGAAGAATCAGAGGAAAATGTGGAACAGAAATTCTTTAAATATCAATAGCAGACTCTTATGGCATTTAAAGAAAACTCGAAATTTTAATGAAGTTGACGAAACCCAGGCAACATCAAATTTCACTTGTGCTTTCGGGAGTACTCTCGCTTCTTCCTAGACTAAATTTCGATTCCTAATAGTTTCATTACTCGAAATAGAGCCTCGATAAAAATAGAAAACGAGACAAAAGCATCTCTTCGTCGAAAAGTAACAAAACCTTCCGTTTGTTTTGTTTCTCGAGTTTGCAATCGATCGACATGAGTATGTTTAGATTTGGAAGGCTGGGCTTTTTCTTGTCAGAAACGAACTGAAAGAGTGTGATAATGACTGTTACTGTATTCGTTGTCAGGTCATTCTATAAATACTGGCTATAAAGCTGTATTTTTACCCCTAATATACTCAGGGAAACTATTTCCCTTAGTTCACAAAAATTTGTGGATTTTCGTCCAAATGAAACTCCAAACGTTTTTCGTCGTTTCCTGACCGGGATAATACTTGATGTCTGACAACGACATACATTTAAGGTTTACTTCCAGCAGAGTCTCTCTAGCTGAGAAGCAGATTGACATTTTTTATCTGGAAGCTCGGCTAACGCTAAATCATTACCGAAAATGAAAAGCGGGAGGAAATAAACCCACATGTCTCCAAGCACAGATATTTGCCACTGAAATGCCATATCATTGTTACACAACAGAACTACTAACCTGATCTTGTTTCGGCTGTCTTGTAATTCGGTTAGAGGAATTTGTTGTCGTTTTTGAATTGCTGGGATGAATAATGGAAGGACGTCTGAAAAAAAAACATAGTAGTGTGACGAAAACAGTAGACAAAAAGCAAGCAAGTATCTCATTGTAGTTATCTCATAAATGAAGACTGAGCTATCCCACTAAGGAACATTTAGTGCTTGGGGACCGATTTCGGTTCAATTTGAGGTACTCGGGACCTCACTCTTTGGCTCACGCATTGTATCTATTGTGATGCGTGTTACCTAGCACACCACCGTGTCTATATGTCTCTAGTATCAGTCATATTTTGGGCCCTACGTTTCATAAAACTTTTGGTGCATCTGAAAAGCTCTGCTCTCAATATTCTTGGTGTCAAAAAGAGTAGTAGACTATGAAATTGCAGTTTACAAAGGTGTTAACTGGTAACAGACTGTTCTAAGTCAGAAAAAGTGTGTCCAATGAGACCTCATTTTACCGTAAGGCACCGAGATGAGGGGCCCATTAATGCTGATTGTCACGAAGTCGAGGGCGTTGTCTAAGGCATACGTGCCCGAACTCGTCGATTACCTCCGTTAAACGTCGGCAAGCCGTCCAGATGTAGGTGCTGTCTATTTTGATTCGGTTCTCATTTTTGGTCTTATTCTTTCCACTGTGCCTCTTTTTCATACCTTTGTTATATGATGCAAAACACGGTACAACATACTATACGATGGTAGTTACGTTTTAAACACGAAAAAGAAATTCTGAACGCAAATTGATTGAAGCTACGTTTAAACCTATTACTAAGTATACCAGGTTTATCTCTTAAAATCTCATGAACGATACCCTTTATAATCCCATGACCGCCAGATGGATGCTGACTGCTTAGTAGACTCGTGCGGAGGGCAACCTAGCGTGACTGTGAACACGAGACCATCTCATCACGGATAACAGGAAATTTATAGGCAGATCAACGAACAACACGAGCCTTCTCAGCACGAATATCAGGAGTTGTGTGGGCAGATCAATGAACAACACGGAGACCACTTCATCACGAACATCAGAAAATGTATAGGCAAATCAACGACCTACATCGAATATCATAATATAGTTTATGTCAACGTGTTACCATAGGACTTCATCTATTTACACTTACCTTTCTAGCCCGTGTAAACGTCGCCTGTCTTCGACATCGTTCATGAAGTACGCTTGTATTACCAGTAATAGGAACTACCACGAACGAATTCTATACTTCGATAATCAATAACAGGCTTTTCTCTTCACAGAAGGATGGTAGGAGATAGAATAGTGTAGCATTAAAATGAAACGATGATACCCAGCGTCGACTTTGGTCAACATATCGATCTTCGTGAACAGAAATCTCTATATAAGCCTAATACAAACCTGATCAAAACCGTCTCATTAACCGTTAGGGCCCAAAGTTATTTTTTCCCAAAGGTGCTGACAATTTTTCGATAACCAGAATACCTGGGGAGAAAAAAAAAAAGCCCATGGAATAGAGATGGATAAAGCTTCGTATGGCTGTTCAAAACCGTTATTTGGCTTTCAAATTTGTCTAGACCTAAAATTTCCAGATAAAACGAGATCGGGGTTTGAATTCCTGAAATTTCTAGCGAAATTCCTGCAGCAAAAAGAAAAAAAAACACATTCAAGGACATTATGATATCCTATTGAACGAAACAGCGTTTGTTCAATTACTATGATATTCGAAACAGAGCGTATACAAAAAATACACAAAATAGGCGTGGTGGGTTCCAAAGAAAAAATAGAATTTCATTGTAATAAGATAGAAGACATTATATCCTGTAACCAAAAATTTTATATTCTAATATTTTTTATAAAAAGGGCGCATATGGAGCAGTGGTCGGAGGCGTCCTGAGACATACACATGGGATCGATCCCCGCGTCCGTGGCTCAGCAAGCTTTCCATCCTTCTGGGGTCGGCAACTTGGTACCAAACTTGTCTGGGAGGATAACAGCACTGGCTAGATACATGGGTAGACCACCGCGAGTCATTGTAAAGGCCAGATATGTATTCAATTACCTCCAAACGATACTGAAGTCGAATGCATAGCGCATACCTGAGCGACTGATCAACGCCGAGAGCTCTAACGTTTATCCTTCAATACTTTTTATTGCAACTAATAAAGTCCGTTGACTTTGATCTCAAAAATGCTGGTTTAAAGTTTAGAGCGTCCAATATTTTGGCAACGTATGAGTGAAAGTCAATTCACGTCGGTTTCTAAACGTTAAAACAAAAAGCCTAAAAATCCCGACAATGCTGTTTCGTTGTGATAACACTAACAGAATGTAGAACAGCAGACAATGATTTGACCACACAGAAAGCAACATCTACACTACAACGTTTCATAACTCTTGAACGAGGAACGCTAGAGGAATGGAGATGAAGTACTTGAAGATGTTCAGAGGCAACCGACAAACTGCAAATTTATAGCAAGTCAACAGTAGCTAAATACTTATTAAAGAGAACAGTATCCAATACGAGTGAACGCGAAGAGTTTACAACATCACGAAATGCAATCCATATTTTTACACTATGCAATCGGCCTTGACCAATGTACAACAAATCCGAGCGGGATCTGATTCGTAGCGTAGCAATTGAGTGAACTTAGCGACGAAAAGCTACCGTGTCACATTCACTAGCCCTTCGTCACCGAAAAAGATGCATCAGATGAATAGATGATGTTTGGCATGAATTGATCGGGAACTTCTCAAAATATTATCGCCGACGAACTCGGCACATTATCGAATCTGGTATTATGGGTGGACCACTTTTTTGTTGGCACAGCACCAGAAAATTCTCCAACCTTCACAATGCAGAAAGGGAAACTTTTATGAAGGAAAGGCTGAGAGTTACAAGAAAAACCAACACCATATATTTTCCCCGAAATGAAATTTTTTTGATAGGATTGAATAGTGGTATTTCAGATAAGTACAGAATCTTTTATCACTCAACTTCCTCTCCACTTGATGTTTCATTTTTGTATTATTTATTTATAATAAATATTAATATGCTATCCATTATTCTTTAAACATTAATAAAACCGATGAAGGTACAAAACATTAGAGCTGACCTTGCTTGAAAAAACCTGCTCAAGAAAAACCAAATCTCAGACCATAAAATTTTAGATATGGAAAGGAAAACGGAATGTTTCTTACCGAATGACGTCCCCCTGCGATACAGCCTGCGGTTGCGTAATAGGCTGCTTGCGCTCCTTGGCGTTGCCCTTGTCGTCACCCTGCAAGATCCTCTTAGTGGGCAGTCAAAAACAGCCAAAAACAACCATTCTACAAGCTGAAAGGTAAGCTCAAACAAATACTAGAATTCGAACAGAATTCGAACCTAACTCGAATAATCAAACAGAATATAGGAGATCTCCGAGCCGCTGTTTATTTGGGGCGAATAAATAACTAATTACCATGCAGCGTGCTAATGCAAAGTTGTGAAAAACACTGCAACTGCTCCGTTTTAAATTAAAATAAACTTCTTTATTGCATGATTAGGCAAAATTTAAAAGTCCTGAAGTGGAGACAATCTGTTTTAAAAGCAACAAAAATGGTAAATTCCAGGCAAAAGCTTTGCTTTTTACAGAAATAATATCTATCTGCTCCAATAATTCACTACAGCAAAATGAATTGGCCTCCTCTTATTACCCTAACCGTCGATCGAATTGCAAAAATTGCTGTCGTCCCCAAACAATCTCTGTCAAAAGTAGCAGAGTTCCCTCTAACCCATATGAGTCGGTACTGCCCCTTATGAAGATCTGGAAGCGCCATAATAAGGTGACCTGGAAATCACAAGGAAAACTACAACTGCCTCAATAATTTTCAATAAAGCAACTTCTATGTCCAGATACTGTGCGCTTCCGTCTATAGCGTCAGACGGCTAACTGATTTTGTTGATTAAGGATTAATTTTCAGGTTACATAGCATTTTATTGTAATCCGACCAAAAGAAAGATCTATACAGGCCATATAGATTAAGTCGTTAGCCACATGCGACTCTGAGCGGCTGTTCCTCCTCGATGGAAGACAGGTGAAAAAAGCGGCTCTGAAGAAGGCGATGCTGCCGAAATGTCAGCTACGATTGTGTTGTATGTGTGTTATTGTATGGAAGTAAACGTATGCTGTTTAACAACCTCGCGATTGCTAAGAGAGAAAACGACGAATTCATAATCCAAAGCCGGGGTTACTAGAAAATCGAACCTGGGTGCTACCACATAGATTAAATTTTCTTTTACCTACGTACGCAAAAATAGGTTCTGACTAGGATCTTCGCGCTGTAAATCATAAATCCACAATGGTACGAAGAGAAAGGGGCCGACATACGCCAAGTGAACCCTTATTATCTGTAAAAGGAAGAATGCGTGAGGAAATTCGCATGGCGTGCACATTTTCGCATACCAATCTGTAACCTAATAGTGACATCCCCAATCAAGAAATTACCACGTGTGCATCATTTCCCTTTTTTCGCTAAAAGCGGACCAGCATTGTTAACTTCTACTCACCCACTTGTGCAACCGATGAAGTCAAATTAGATGCACTTTAAAAACAGTTTGAGAAAGTATTTAATAGCAAAACCCTATTTTTACAATATCTTTTTGTTAGAGATTTCAAAAGAAAATGATATCAAATATAGCAAGAAAAATTTGTAGCAGAGGAAAGAAACAAGGATGGGCATAGCCCGACTCGATTATTCCCCTCGCCCCGTTTGTTCCATGGGAGCTTTTCTGTCGGGAGAAGGAAAATCGTCAGCGTGGGAATCACCAAACAAAATCACTTATGCGGGTATAGCTAGAAACGGAACAGAAGTCCTTGCTAAAACCAGCGCGGAATCACTTTTTTGTAGTGGATCCCTGTCATTTCACAAAAAAAAAAGACAAGAAAAGGTCTGTATGACACGAAAATTTTCAGCTAAATACTGATGAATCGACTGTATAATTGTGTTAAGAACACTTCAGCATTTAAATCAAAAAGCTCCGACCTCAACCCATCATAATCAAAGAATCGTTCAAGAACAATAGAAAATTAGAACCGAACTGTAACGCATCTAGTACGGCTGTCGAAAATACTAGCAGCAAGAAATCTTAAAGAAACACTAAAAACGGCCCCGACAAAAATGGCACTGCTACAGGTAGATTGGAAAAAGACAGTTTAAGGAAATAACAGCAAAATACTTGCTAATATGTATTATCCGTTCTTTTTTAAGAATTTTTTTATAAGACCGTCTGCACGTCTACGCTGCTGATCCCAGCATTCCTTACACTCGATTCGTTTCCCCGCACCCATCATCCACCTCTTCTAACTTTTACGCGTGATTTTGACTGCTGTTTGAGAATTTTCTTTCCATCTTGAATGTCGTAGAGTGCTGGTCGAGCGATTCTTTCTGGAATCCTGAGCTAGCCGGGCTAGATCGCCCTAACTGAACCAAGACAATGATTTTTGGCGGACAAGTCTGGTGCCAATTTTCCGACCCCGAAGGGATGACAGGCTTGGTGAGCTTGCAGAGGGATAGGACACCAGCACCATGCTTGTGACGACCGGCATCACTACTAGTGTGCGCATCACTACTAGTGTGCTATCCGCCCCTGTTATCTGTTACTACCCTTTTTAAAAGTAAAAATACTTAAATCGGCTCCCAACATGATTTAAAATGGAAAATGAAAAGTGTCACTACAATCTTACATCCGTTAACCTTCTCTCCTACCCAAAAAACCCCACTATCTCGGGTTCTCTTTAAATTCCAAATACGACTAAGAACATTAGGATTGTACAGTCATAGGAAATACCGTAACCTACTTCCTTCGAGTTAAAACGAGAGGCTATGGGCATATCTCCTAAAACATTGTAACCTAGCATGTCTTCAAAATGAAACATTCATCATGATTGTGGGAACATGCGCATGGCCGTCGTACCTATACGCAGTACGTCGCGAGGCAGGCTGAGTGGAATACGAGCAATTTCTCGTCCGCTGCAGAGTTTCTGATTTTAGGGAAAAATTTTATATAGCTACAGGGCTTGGTTGTAAACATGACGAGTTTGAAGGAGATTCCTTGCATCACCTGCTGTTTTCGTGTTCGACTGTGTTGCAACAAATGGCAATGTATCAGCGTTCTTTGATCAAGACAAAGTGGTTCAGTCGTACATGGACAAATCTATATCCGGCTCGGCCAGAAAAGTACAGCTCTTATTATCACCAAAACTGAAGAGAAAGAAAGGGTGACACCATCTGGGCAAAGTTATTCAACGCCGTACCTGATTATGGAATCGTTGGATTGTAACGAAAACGGTTACGCACTGATGGAATACACCTGCCTAACATTCATTTTGCCAACAGATCAACAGAAAATATAATAGAGAACAAAAAGCGATCAAAAGCCCAAGTAAGAAAAAAAGGATAAACCTCCATAATAAATGTAAAAAAATGATCTATGAAAACCCTGTGGTGTGATTGAAAACCAATCAAAATTGATGGTCGTATGGTTTGAGAGACTATTCGAAAGAAATGAAGGTGCATATGTTTTGTTTATGAGACATTTTACAGAAGCTAAAGACAAGTGAAACTCCGCATTCTTCCTTTCGATGCAACATTCCCCTTTCTGCTCTACTTTTGAAACGTGGATTGTTAAAACTACATAAAGGACTTTGTACTTCAAGCAAACAGCGAATGCACGTGTTCTAAAACAAAAGTGTAGTTCAGAGCTTCGAAAAACACCTCATAGACGAGATTTGGGCTAATACAAACAATGAAATGCAATGTTTGACGCTAGATGGGTAAAAATGACATCATCGTGGACCCAAAGGGGATAAAACCGTTCTCTAGAAAGAAAACCCAGACAATGGGCGGACATGTGCGTCAGGTTACATCAGCTAACTGCATTCTCTGCACGAAGTAAACCTGTCCTAGAGACCATTAATTTGAGAAAATTACGGTGAGTTCAGCGATAAACCTCATAGGTTTATGGAACATTTTTCAATAATAATGTTTCGTAAACCATACAAAAATAAGAACAACGATGCTAACCGGATCACACTCTTTCTTGAGATCCTCAAAGATCTGATCGAGGTAGTCGATAGCTTCTTTGAATTTGCTACGATGTTGGCTATGTTTATGCCGCGCCTGATCGATGACATGGTCGAGCTGTTTCGTCGCGTTATCCAGTGCATCACTGAAACACCTATGGTTATCGTTCGAACTTTATTAGAATCATTTTACAGTAAATATTCGGTTAACGTCGAACCTATGGCTTTTCAGTCTATGCCTGATTCATTGTTTAGAACCAGGAAGAAGACACTGTTATAGAAAAATTTGTTAGTAAGCAAATCGCTTTAAAAACATGAAACCAGCTACTCGCAACCAACTATGTTCGCGAGCTCGGCAAATGCGTAAATGTGCCATCACATGACCTCGTTCTCCATGGCGCTATGAAATCTGATAGTTTGAAATTCACCAAGAGACGTTTACCTCCAGAAACACTCGAGCTCATACGCTGGCGTGGAATGGCACGAGCCGCAGGCAACCGCGAACTAATCCGTACTTGCAAAACAATGCAGACAGGCGATAAAAGAAGATCTTAAGGAGAGAAGAGCAGCAGTAATGGTCGAAGGTGCAGAGGTTGGGAAAAGCATTCGTAAAGCCCACCGAAGCTTTCCCAACTACAAGACCAAGATTATTGCACTCCGACACACAGACGGAACAATAACAGCGTCCAGAAAGGCAATGGAGAAAATCATCCACGATTACTACTCAGATCTCTTCGATAGTCACGTCGACCTTCCGTCTTATGAAATAAAAGAGGATGGATATTTTGTTCCATCGGTTCTCCCTTCCGAAATCCGACATGCCATTTCGTCGGTGAAAAATCGAACAGCACTAGGTCCGGACAGGATAAGATCAGAACATCTGAAGAACCTTCGCCAGTTCTCGTAAACACACTGGCTCGGCTCTTCTCACGTTACCTGTCTGATCGCAAGATCCCTACCCAGTGAAAGACCAGCAAGACCGTATTATTGCTCAAGAAGGGTCAACTTCACGACATCAGCAACTAACGCTCAAGATGCATGCTGTCTATCGTCTACAAAGGCTTCACTAGAGTCATCCTAGACAGAATTGAGAGAACAGTGGACGAAAGGCAGCTATGTGAGCAAGTAGGGTTTTGAAAAGAATTTAATACGTTGGACCACATTCACGTGATAATAAGACTCACTGAAGTATCGCAAAAATGCAAAAGGCCGCTCTGTCTCGCTTTCATCGATTTAAAGGATGCCTTTGACTCAAATGAAATAGAAGCAGTCATGGAATCCCTCGACAACCAGCGAGTCCCTACTCAGTATATAAAGATTCTTCGTAAGCTGTATAGGAATTTCACAACCAATATATCACCATTTTACAACGATATTAACATCGACGTCAAAAGAGGGGCTAGGCAAGGCGATACCATCTCGCCAAAATTATTACTGCCACCTTCGAGAACGTCATGCTAACATTGGAATGGGGTAATATGGGAGTGAAAATCGATGGTCGGCAGTTACACCATCTTTGCTTTGCTGATGACATCGTCCTTATGATACCACACATTAGCCAACCGGAACGTACGTCGGCCGACTTTGATAAAGCCTGTGGAAATATTGATCTTCGACTAAACCTCACAAAAACGATGTTCATGAAAAACGGATTGGTTTCGCATGTTCCAGTCACGCTCAACGGAACGAATATCTTCGAATGCTCCAGTTACGTCTATCTAGGTCGGGAAATCAACATGATAAACAACCTAGCTACAGAGTAGAGCAAAAGGAAACGGGCGGCTTTGGAAGCTTTCAAGAGCATCGAAAATGTAGAAAAGAGAATAAAATACCCAACTTCATACCCATCTTTTCGACTCAACGGTCGGTAGTTCCTGTCTTAACGAATGCGCCAAAAACTTGGTCGCTGTGTAAGCAGGATGAAGGACCACCTCTTTGTTCAACGCTTAGTCGAAAGGGCGATGCTAGGAGTATCCAGTATCACACAAGTAAGGGAAGAGATCTGAAGCCCAGACCTGCGTCAACGATCTAACATCAAAGATGCCATTCTGTACACCAAACAGTCGAAGATAAGGTGGGCCAGACACGTAATGCGTATGAATGATAATCGATGGACCAGAGCTGTTAGTGACTGGATTCCTCGGGATGTCAAACGTGCTGCGGGAAGGCTACCTACCCGATGGTCAGAGTTTTTCACGAAAAGCCTAGAAGAAAGATATCATGCTCGACGAGTCCCTAGAGCGAGCAGTAAACCACTGGGCTACTCTTGCAAGCGACAGGGAAAAATGGAAGATTTTCTGGCGCCCACTCGAGTCACTCGACAATGAACGGGATAACAGGTGTTAGAGGTGTTCTCCATAGGGAAATGCGGCAAAGCCCCATTCCGTTATAATCAGTTGACATAATTAACACATAGCTTGCAGAAACGCTTCGAACAGAAGGTTTGCCACTTCTGTTCCGAAAAGTTAGAATCCTACGTAACTGGTTCTAATGCTCGTTTATGTCCATTTAAGAAGTGATTATAAGTATTACCGCACAGCAATAAAATCAGCTTTAACTATAGCTCACTAACTGGCTGATGGAACCAATATGAACTCATAGGCAATCAAAGACACCGCATTATGTTAAAAGTCCCTAACGCTCGTATTTGCCACATCTGGTTTCGGTGTACCTACTTTTCTTTGCAGTGTAAAAATCGGATACTGCGAATCAAATGCTGCAGACGACCGATAGGTTGCTCAACCAGTAAAGATTTCTCCACAATTTTCAAGTGTTCAAAGTAATTTTGCGAAACGCTAATACTACTCTAATTCGAGATGGAATAATGCTTATGACAAAGCTATCTGAACACACTTTCCAATCAACAGGTGCATTTCGAGCTCTATTCGTTCGTGTGGTTTCCCTCGTGGAGAAATTTGACTTACAAAATAAATACAGTAGGAATAAAACAAAGAGAAAAATGGATAAAATCAAACGAAGGAAATACGCATTGCATGGATAGTGTTATAAGGGTATAATAAGAAAAAATTTTAATGTTGCCTTCAACTAGAAGATTGTGAGACTTCACAAAACATTAGTGAACAACACTGTTTGCTCTTTGATACTGATAAGGCCGTGGAAGAGCGTATAAAGTAACAGATAGTATATTTGGTAGTAATTTGTTCGTGTATGCTGTGAAACTTTTGTGAACTACGTCCATCTGATTCATCGGATTAGTGTTGAGTATCTTTGGTACAGAGTCTGTCGATATATATTTTTCTGAGAACGTAGGCCGACAGTCGATTACAAACCCCTGAGGACGCTTCAGCTCATGCATGAACTTCAAAGGACCTTACAACTCAAACAGCGATAATGTGATAAAATTCACGAGACGCACCTAGATTCACCTAGGAGTGATGGTCGCATAGATTTTTGGGTAGGTAGACAAACAAACTTTGGGCACACCGGAGGGCTTTGGTATTTTTCAAGATGCAGTCTACGCAAACAAAAAATAGAAAGAGAGGTTCGTTGATGAGGAAAATAGACGGCTGACAACACAGAATAAAGGATTAAAAAAGTAAAATTTTTAAATCAATAACGGTGAGCTCTATGAATGCAGAAGTTACAGTAACTTTGAGTTGAATCATATAAAGATCAATGCAAACCTTGAGGTTTGGCTTCTCGATAGCTGTTGACTCATTCGCGTTGTGTAAAAGATATAAAATGAATAAATTAAATATAGCAGTGCTAGCGGTAAACAAATCGTGTCGATAACAAACATGAAAAAACTGCCTGAAAAGCTTTGTCAGACGAGAACCGACGACGAAAAACAAAAATTTTACGTTTCTATCAGAAACTCGAGTGTCGAACGAAATTGCAGGACGAGGCAACATCTTGTCTTATGGCATAGAACATCTGTGGAAATGCTGCTACGCTTAGTACTAAAGATGAGCCTAATGCTTAACTATCCAGTGAATAGGATGTTTGTAAACGCCATTCCTCATGATCATATTAGGTCTGTTTAACACTTGGTGTTAAACGGCAGATCGTAGACAAATAAAGAACAAATCTAAAACACAACGAGCTCGAAAGCTCAACTCTAGAACAAGCAGTTGTTTTCAATTTATATTACTGGTTTGTATGCTGATGGTCCTACTGAAGGGATTCGGCTTGTTATATTGTTCTCGAGTAGCCGGTCGGCTAATCGAATCGTTGTCGTCCTGGAATAATGGGAACCGAAAGGCAGAAAATTTGCTTCCAACCCACAAAGGCCGTCAACTCTTTGTCGTGAAGGCCTGAGAACACCTCAGCAGAGTTATATCGAATTTGCAAAAAAGCAACACTCAACCAGCATTCAAAGTTTTAGTGACAGAAGATAACGGAACCTCATGTTCCAGTCGAGGCCATATACTATTTACTTGACTGTCTCCGTGCAGACCGTTACATAATCGCGATACGAATGGTCGAAGCGCTGAAAGCTGCACGATATGTGAAGACGAACTTTCTACGCGTTTCATTTTTCCAATTAGATGGGTTGAAATGCACTGAAACGAACATAAATATGGTCGGAGTACTAAGGAGAAACAGAGCTCGTTAACGGCATCTCATTCACACAGTAGATTAACGTTACTAGCACTCTACCACCGGCTAACGTGATCACCGACCCAGCTCGGGGTTGATAGCAGATTTACAAACGTGAACTTGAAAATCGGGATTTAGACTATATTCGGAAGGTAACAACAAAGCCTCGGGTACGATCCTTAGAAAACCGTTGTAAACACTATAGGTAACTTTTTATTTAGATACGTGCAATTTACCTATCGAAAATGCCTTGGATTCTGCCAATTTTGGAACACCTAAGTGTTGAGAAGGAAAATCAAGAACGCCAACAAATAAATAGCACCTCTTTGATGCACAAATGCTGAGATAAAATTTTCGTCGATTTTTAATGATAACTTTGTGTAATTTTAAACCTATGCTTTAGCGCCGACGAAAGTTGTAAAAGAAATGTATCACATCAAAATTTCACGTCGACAACAGCACATTGAGTATTCCTGGGAGTGTTATGGGCAAACCAACCAACTTTCACACACTTCAGTTTTCCACAACTTCGGATCTGAAATCAGTTTCTAATTCATATCCCTCTTTTCCTTAACATTATACCTACAAAATTGGGAAGTGCTGCTAATGAGAAATGAAGATAACCCACTAGATTATATTGGTGAATAAGGAAGCAACCTTTCGCATAGATGAGTTTGAGCGCATAGATGAGCATCATACACCAATAAAGAGAAGTTATAGAGACTTTACACCAATAAAGAGAAGTCATAGAGATTTTACACCAATAAAGAGAATTTATAGAGGTGCGCGTGTGGGGCAGTGGTTGGAGGCGCCACTGCGCTACACACGTGGAATCAATCCCTGCGCCCATGGCCCACCAAGCCTTCCATCCCTCCAGGGTCGGCAAATTGGTACCAGAGTTGTCTGGGAGGGCAGCAGCACTGGCTCAATACATTGGCAGGCCACCGCGAGTCATTGTAAAGGCCAGATATTCAGTCACCTCCAACGATACTTAATGAAGTCGAATGCGTGGCGCATCCCTCGGAGATTGATCAACGCCGAGAGCTTTATCCTTTATCCTTTTATAGAGACTTTGCACATCCATCTTGCCAACTACCACGAATTAACACATCGCGTGAAACAGATTCAATCGATCACCAAAAGTTCCTTAGGAGTGTAGAAGCTCTAATATGAGAGCTCTTTTCAACGAATGAAATATGCACATGTTGACGAAATGTTGCCAGAGAGAGAGAGAGAGAGAATCAGTGAAGGTTCTGACGTTTGAGAAAAAGCATCGCGTGAAACAGATTCAATCGATCACCAAAAGTTCCTTAGGAGTGTAGAAGCTCTAATATGAGAGCTCTTTTCAACGAATGAAATATACACATGTTGACGAAATGTTGCCAGAGAGAGAGAGAGAATCAGTGAAGGTTCTGACGTTTGAGAAAAAGAACGGATTAAAGCAATGACCACGAATGCAAAAGATTGTCGAAAAACACAAGGTGCACAACTGTCACAACGTAATGTTATATTACGAAGCTAGGAAAAGAATCATTTGCAGATTTAAACTACCACAGAACCACACGATCGATAAAAGCGCAAATGTTGCGTAATAATGTAGGATCTAACACCTCGTGACTGATTTTCTGTTAACATTGCCACTGATCACAGCTTTCTCGATGAGCAGAAATAAGATTGTTAATACATTTTTTCAAGCTTATGCGATGAATATTTTGCACTGAGTTTTATCTGCTGATGTTATACAAGCATCTGACTGAGTACAATGCTCTTTTTCCAAGCTCTGAAGGATGCCTAACCGCAGAAACGTCAGCTAACGTGAGTGAATAAATATTGTAACAACAAACTCTTGTTTACTTATGAAGAAAACAGTGAATCATTGGTAGAACAGTGGTAGAAATCCACAATAAGTGAAGTACATTGAACGATCAACCAATGAAGAGATTCGTAGATGAACAGATAATATCTGATGAAGGAATGACGACTCCGTTCCACTTCCTCTGGAGAATCGAAAAACAACAAACGATTTTGGTGGCAACGTAATTAACAGTAAGGTAATGATGATAATTTTCAAGTAATTGTTACCGATCAGCGAGGTGAATATAGTAACGACGTGGTGTGTGTATAGGATGGAGAGGGTTGGGCAAAGCTGTCAGCGGTGCTTGTGGGCGGACTGACTAACGTGAAAATCATATCCGTGATTCTTGTTACACGATGACCACGACGTAACGTAACGATACGGCGTAGAAAAGGATAAAGTTCTCGATATTGATCAATCCCTGAGGGATGCATTCGATTTCACCAAGAACCGTTTGGAGATGATTGAATGAATATCTAGCCTTTACAATGACTCGCGGTGGCGTACCGATGTATCGAGCCAGTGTAGCCAGTTTACTATCCTCGCAGACAAGTCTCTTACCAACTTGACGATCCCAGAGGAATGAAAGGTTTAGTGACCCATGGTTGCGAGGTAGATCAGATGTGCATTGCAAGGCCCCTCTAACCACTGCGCTAAACGTGACCCTAACGATAAGGTAGATGGTGATAAATGTAAGATAGCTGTTCCAATATCGTATCACATTGGTAATAAATAGACATGGAGTAAGAAAAAAGCGAGAAAAAGAGGAAGACACGTGACGATATTATTTTGATAGCCATCCACCCGCCAAAACAAACAGAATCCTCAACCGTATTCGATGAACAGTTTAAAGCATGAAGTGACGAAACAATATGTACTGACAACGACGTTTCTTAAAAATGGTGATCGTGCTTAAATTTATAAGTGAACCGAACGGTGGAACTTTAAAAAAATTTGCTGATAGAACAGCTACTTATGGTAATACTTAGATAGCTCTTCTTCACACACTGCATAAGTATCAGAACTTCTTCCTCTAGATTCTAATCCTGAGACCGTCTTGGATTGAAGCAGTCAGCGTCATGTGTGAATTCGACTGGGACGTAATGGTCTGCAGTGTTTTCTAGTCACTGACATGTTAAATGCCTGCTGGCATTCCTATGTCTTTGCTAGAGACATCTTAAGGTGCGTGTGAGTAAGAAGGATATTTGCAGTCCAGCGACTAGAATTCTAAACCATGAAAAGATACTACGGAAAAAAGCCCTGGCTACTTCTGATAATTGAAAGGAAAGGTATTTCTTGTCTAGTCGTTACAGGACTTTGTACTGAATCAAAAAAAATTGTAAGTTGCCAAAAATGAACTTATTATAATACTTTAGTCTGTACTTTCTCACAAACTAATCTTGTGCTCAACTACGTTGAAAATCTCTGACAAGATTTTGCTTAACGTGAACTCCATTTTCAACTAATAAGAATGGACTGTCCTTCTATAGGATCAAAACGCGCTATTCGCTATAAGAGTGATTCGATCGGAGATTGCACGAGCAGAAGTGCGGCAAGGTTGACTTCCTAAAACACTCATAGCACGCCTTCAGTGAAAAGCACATGGTGCGAAAATAACGGCCGCTTGCAAGTTCCAACCTTAGCTTATAGGACTTAAGGACGCATGTACCGCAGTGCTTAGACGTGCCCGGTAATACACACTGGATGGATGGTTCGATTTCATGTCTACAGCGCACGAAGTCCTCCATCTCTCCGGGAACGAAAAATTTGCACTTGTCTGCGAGAACAGCTGCACCGAGGGTATATCATTAAGATACCACAAGTCATTCTAACGGCAGATAAGTATTTAATCACCCCTATGAACTTTGATGAATTCCAGCCCAGACGAATCCTTCAGAGATTGTTCAGCGCCAAATTCTTTCTTTAATTTCATCTTTTTTTTTAAAATAAAAATGCTCAGTGAGCTCTTGGTGTGGATCGAACCAGCGATCTGTTCATCTGGCTGGGGTACACAAGTCTTCATGTTCACTGCAAGCCAAGATATATGGGTTTGAACTTGGAAGCGGCCGTTATTTTTGCAATACATGCACTGCAGTGACATAGATTCAATCACCTCACATCAATCTCAATCACGGAGCTTGATTAAGTCGAGTACATGGCGTATTACTCAGGCATTGCCTAATGCCCAAAGCTTTGTCCTATGGTGAACTTTACTGAGAAAACAGAAACCGTCAAAATCTACAAATGTTTGTCTATAAGACACATGAATGTTCACCTGCATGTTCTTTTACCCTTGTCGTAAATTTCTAATTTTTTAAGCCTGTAAAGCGTTTCCTTCTTCATTTTTTTCTGCGGGTCAAGGCTCATACTTCGAAGAAGAAAGTAAGAAGAAGAACAAGCAGACTTCAACCAACAGGACTTAGTGATGTTCCCCAGTATACCGCCAATTATTGCGGTTATGTCAGTGGGAATTTTCGAAAGTTTAAACCATGTTTTCAGTTGTTTTTTGTAGAATACTATACCTAAACAAATTTGAAATTAAAACAATATATAATGATTTCTAACGTTATAGTGCAAGACACCTTTCATAGATCCGTAAAATCCTCAACTCCTTCTGTTCTTTGTCTATTTTCGAAAGTTTTTTTGCGAAGGTTACAAAGCGAGCGATGATGAGCAAGTTCGAGCAGTGTGTAGCTCACTTTGTGTTCTAATAAGAAAAACGTCTTGAGTGAAAACCTAGACTTCCACAAGGAACACTGCGTACAAACGTCATAAAACACAACAGTGATAACTTTAGGACTGAAGTTATGACTAGCAAACAAACAGACATTAGCTCGGAAAACTCATGAGCCGCTCTGGATGCTTTGACTGGTCGTACTAAAAAATAAAGGAGGCGTTTGTAGCGCAATGGTCGGAGGCGTTCTGCAGTACACATGGGATGGGATTGATGCCCACAGCCCAGACCCACTAAGCCCTCCATCTCTCCGAGGTGAGGAAATTGGTACCGGACTTGTCTGAGAGGATAGCATCACTGACTCGATAGATCGGTATGCCACACCGAGTCATTGTGCAGGCACGATATTCATTCAGTCATCCTCTAACGATCCTTAATGAAGTCGAACGCATGGCGCATCGTTCAGGAATAGATCAGCACCGACAACTTTATCATTTGTCTTTTATGGGCGAATATCGCAGAAATAAACGTGACTTAGCCTCATATCTCAAAATGACATTCAACACGAGGCGTAAGCCAGCTTAATCGCAAATAAACTTAGTAAGGGTGCTCTACGAACAATGAAAGATGTTGCGAATCCATAACATTGTTTATTATGATTGAATGAATGATTGATTGATTCTAATGAAAATTCAATTGAATGCTTAATGATTTAATGATTGAATGATTCAAATCTAGTTTTTCGAATTTTTTTTTCGATTTGTACTAAATTGCTACGTAATGTTTGCTCAGGCGAAAATGTAAGTGAAGAATAAATAGCCTGAAATCTACCAATTGATATTGAAGTGCCTTACATAGAAGGGAGGAATTTCATAAGATTTAGCAACAAAAGATTTATGTGGAAAACTTCCATTCTGGTTAACACGTTTTTTTTTTTGTGTAAGCCGGCAACAGGATGAACACATAGAATTGTTGAAAGGAACTCTGAAAATAGCGCTATTGTTAATCATTTAGATGGTTTCGTCGAGTAACTTTGCTCAACAAAAAGACTTTCTTAAAATAGGCAACTCTCTAAAATTTCCAGAGTACTTAGTAGATTTTTTATTCTTCATGGATTCACTCGTGATTCCTGAGGTCTAAGAATATCCGAATTCGCCAGCAATATAAGTGACGATCGGTGAGTCAATATGACGAGCAAATTAGTCCCAATACCGAAGAAAAGACATGAGCAGCTTGTGAAGCATGAACAACATCGATAATGTATTGGAGAAAACAAGTAACACACCCACGTTTATATTTTCGTCTCCACAGCTTTTCTTTCCTTACTATAAAAAGATAAACGAAAAAGCTTTTGGCATTGATCAATTCCTGAGGAATATGCCATGCATTCCACTTCATCAAGCACTATTAGAGACGACTGAATGTATATCTGGCCTACACAGTTAATTGCGGTGTAGCAGCTTACTGCAGCTATCCTCCCAGACAAGTCTGGTATCAGTTCGATGATCGCGGAGGGATGGAAGGTCTGGTGAGTCTGGGACGCCGTGTCGACCACACGTAGGTTCAAGCACACCTTTAAGCACTGCGCTAGACTCATCGAACATGCTTTATACACCTCAAGCATCCGGATTTTACATAAGTAAATAAAAAAAAGACTGCTGTAATCATGTGTGCCATCTCTAGCTTGATGCTAAGAATGAATACCTTCCGTCACATAATTGACAGTCAACGTCGAATCGTAAATTGACAATCAAAGACTCGAACAATGCCGGAGGTGCAAAGGTGTTAACAATAGCACAGGATGAACATGTGGCGCGTTTTAACAAAACGGGATGGAGCAACCAACGACCGAGTTGAGCGAAATATCATGTGCACAACAAGAAGAACAGTTTCCTGATGGTTAGAATTCCTCATGATTACCGTGAACGAAGATATGACACTTACTGTCTTCGGGAAAACAAAATGGACTGGGAGATTCTTAACTCGTGATAGGGACGAAGTTGGATAAAGGTTTGACCGGCACCTGCTCAGGTCACTCAACGTTCAACGCCAGAAGGAATGATATGATGCAGGTATGGACAATAGTCTAATAAAACTAATACTTTCAACAGAAAAAGTGTCGTAGTTTAAAGATCTGATAGGGTATGGGAGGGTCAACAAAAAAAAAAAATTGAAAGGGGAAGAAAATCTCGGTTTGAGAGGAAAATTACGTGGATGGCTGTAAGCCTAAAAATATACACAAGAATCTCATGCACTTGGAAATGAAAATTACCACCATATGACCACTAAGTTACAAGCTATAAGCAATTATGAGCTTTGACAGCTGACTATACAGCATGCTATGGCATGGAAAATGATGATAGTCCTCACCTGTCATCGTTGGAAGGAAAACATAATTCAGTAAAAATTATGACCGTTTTTTATGTGTCTCAAAAGTGAACAAACATGCACACAACCATACTTCATAAGAAAATATTTTAAAAAGTTTTTTTTTAGTTTATCTCGAAGAAGTTTGAAAGTTGCCATGTAAAAGTTTCTCTCACCTGGTTTTAGCTTACCGGTGAGAAAATACATTTTCATAAAAAAAGTTGTAAAAAAAAAGTATGGAAACTGACCTCTGTTGGCTATCCTGAGTAATGACGTTCTGTTGTCCGCTGTTATCTCCTCTATTTACTGGAATATGAGCCGCGTAGCGCTCGTGCCGTCCATGATTTGCATTAGCCGCAATCGCGGCAGTAAATGAAGTTGACAATGCCGTCATCCCTAGAGAAGAAATCTCAGAAAGTTTTAACATATCCACACACCGAATAAATATAATTTATTCTTTAAATGCAATGAAAAGAGCAGCGGTCAGCTCGTACGAACCGGTACGAACTATGGCAAGCGAAGTTTCTCTCACCTGGTTTTAGCTTACCGGTGAGAAAATACATTTTCATAAAAAAAGTTGTAAAAAAAAAGTATGGAAACTGACCTCTGTTGGCTATCCTGAGTAATGACGTTCTGTTGTCCGCTGTTATCTCCTCTATTTACTGGAATATGAGCCGCGTAGCGCTCGTGCCGTCCATGATTTGCATTAGCCGCAATCGCGGCAGTAAATGAAGTTGACAATGCCGTCATCCCTAGAGAAGAAATCTCAGAAAACCTAGTCTAAAAATATGTTTATCAATATAAATTATTTAGTGCACGACGATACGATCGAACTGGGATAGTTTAAATTCCTCACAAAAGCATCTTAACATTTGTTTCGCTGTGAAATTTTTCCTACTCCGCTCTTATTACTCTTTGATAAACAAAGAATTCAATTTATGGTGATCTTTAAATAAAGGACATTACATGAGGAAACAAAGAGATGGAGGATAAATCTCTAAACAATGCAGTACACAGAACTGATTCTAACCCATCAAGCCTCCACTTAATGAAGATAATAAATCCTAGAGAATTTTTTTTTCCCCACAAATTTTTTGGCAGTGTTAAACCTCTATCAAAATTATAACTGGTACCTAACGAATAAATGAGTAATCACTTAATATAACGTAAAAAATATACTAAAAATGTCACAAATTTAACGATACCATCAAATGAAATTGAGCCTCGACGTGGTGAGTGGTGTCGGTCCTGAAAGGGTTGCGTTAGACATATCTCTCAGTATATATTATATGTTGTATACAATATACATACATATATACACACACTATATATGTATATATATATATCTTCTACTTTTTTCAAACGGAATGAAACATTCAAACTTATCCTTGAGTTTGAATAATTTTAGAAACCCATTGGAGTTCAAGTAGTTGATAGTTTTGAAAATACTGTTGAGATTTAAAGGGTTACAACCACTATCAATATGGTAATAAAGGAAAAGATGAGAAGAAGAGGAAGAAGTTAAACAAATTACGGACAGACATAAAAACGCCAGCAAAAAAAATGCTTTATGAAATAAGACCACGACTCGTTTCTGAGAAAAAGTAGTACATCTGGGTTATTTTTATCTCCTGTGCTTTTTGAGGTCAACTGGTCATTATTCGCTGTTTTATGGCGGACAGATAAAAAGTAAACGATACGGTGAAGACGACGACTGCTTGCACTTTACAGATCTTCAAGTCATCACAAATAAAGAAGGAAAGAAGACATGCAGAAAGTATAAAAGAATAAAGCATTCGGCGTTGATCGATGCCTGAGGGATGCGCCATACAGTCGACTTCATTAAGTATCGTTGGAGGTGATTGAATGCATATCTGGCCTTTACCATGACTCGCAGTGGCCTACCGATGTATCGAGCCGGTGCCGTTATCCTCCCAGATCAGTCTAGTATCAATTTGCAGACTCCGGAGGAATGGAAGGCTTGGTGGGCTATAGGCGCAGGGATCGATTCCACGTGTGTGCCGCAGTGGCGCCTCCAACCGTTACGCCACACGCGCCCAACCCAGAAAGTATAACCCTTGAAAATTTCTTGTTCACCAGGCATATTCTCTCCTCATTTAGCAAGTGTAAATTTCCAACAAAACAACTGTAACTGCCAAAAGGTGGAAAAAGTCCGTAATTTGAAAATTGAAAATTAACAAACTGATGAACATACTGTGCTTTAACATGTAAAAGAAAACTAGGTACAGGTAGATTTCTCCGAATAATACGATATTTTCAACAAATAGCCAGAGATTCTTTCTATTTTTACAACCCTAACTATCCTTTTCGCTCAATCTTTATTAGAACAATAATCGATAGACCGACTGGTCGATTAATCGATCGATTGTTTTAATCCAAACAATTGAGGTGCTAAATCGAATGTTGCAATTTAAAAAATAGGCATAAAAAAAGAAGCTCAACAAATGCTAACTTTTTGTGACACAAATACGACAAAGAAATAGGATGAAATATTGGACGTTGCTTTTGTTTCCAAATATTTATTGTGTTCTATCATAAAAAGGTTAAGTAACGCTTAAATAAAGGTGAAGCGTTCATGAACTGTCCAACGGTAAACAATTTTGACGAACTGAGGTGGAAATTCGATTCTGAGGGAGAGAGAGGGGTTTGTATTTCTCGAGTGCTTCAGCGTTGTTGACTCGTAGGGCGCCACCACTAACCGAGCATTCGAATAAATAAAACAAACACGCTGGTCCGAGAAGTCAACAAAAACAGCCTGATAGATGATATCTTGAAAGAAATAGGCAGGCAGTGAATTCAAAATTCTCCTCAAATTTGGACGATGAGAATTGGTACGAAACGTTTTTCTCACTGAAATAACCACATTGGTTTCAAAAGCGCATGACAGAATTTTTCGCAGTATTTGAGAAGATTGAGAAGATAAGAAGCAGAAGGAAACGAAAAGAAGAACGAAAAAAAGGAATAACTCTATCAAAACTGAGGATACTGCTTTTTACGGGCATACATAAAGAAGTAATCGCTGACTTTCTTCAGGAAGACTAGCCCTAGAATTTTATAGCTCTGATGCCAATAAATAAAAAGGTTTCAAACGTGGATCACTCATTCAGCTATTCAAAATTAGAGGAGAATCGATATTCCATCGAGGAAAAACCAATCCAGCCTGCTATTTTTCCTTTATTTAAAAATTATAGAAGTAATAGGTAATATTCGACCAGTAACTGCGACGATTTGAAAGAATGCAACCATACAGAAAGACATTCGGGTCGACGATTTCGAAGAGAACTGAAATCACATTAACGGATTCGCAACGAAACGAGTATTCCAACAGTCGCCGACAATTTGTCGATAATTCGAGGCACTAAGAACTTGAGAAAGTCCTAGGAGAAACGTTTCCGTGTCGTTCTAGACGAATATGCAGCTTTTCTAAACAGGTGTTTAAACTTCAAAGTTGTTTCCACACCCTATTCCGAAAAACTCGTTCTTTTTTGTCTAAATACTGAAACTGTGGAAACAATCAGAACAGCTGCAAACGCCGACGATGTACTCGAGGACGTACGTCCTGACATTGTAACTGAACGAAATCTCATTTGTTTAATCGATTCCCAGTCGTAAATACGAACAAAGGCGAAAAAATTAGCAGAAAAGCTGTACAGAGTCCAGTAGGAAATCAGGATTTCATTGTAATCACATAGAATAAGTTGAACCTTGTAGTAAAGACCTCTACATTCTAATCACATTTAACTCATTCATTAAAGGTCACTATGAGCTGAGATGTCTGTTTTATACTGAAAGCGAAAGATATATTCGGTCGAATACGCATTTAAATGAGAGCATATTTTCCATCGAGCTGTTGATCATGTGACTGCCATAAAGATTTTCGTCTTACTGTAAGTGTTATTGAAGTGTTTGGCCTAATAAATTGTATATCAGTATACCCTTCCAGGCTCTGAAGAAGGCGATACTGCCGAAACGTCAGCTACTGTTGTACTGTATGTGTCGTTGCACGGAAGTAAACGTGTGCTCTATAACATCGCGATTGCTAAGAAAGAAAGTGGCACATTTACAATCCAATACCGACGTTAATAAAAGTCGATCCTGGGAGCTGAAAGCACACTGTCTCGAATTTGTAGAGATTCGTGACAACGTGACCCCATATGGAGTCATATTGTTAAAAATCATGGTCACTTTTAACTGTAAACCAACTTGTTTAAGCTCAGCTCACATTGAACTTTACTGGTTAAAATGAAATCCGTCGGAATGTACAGATCCTCACTTACAAAATACAAATTTTCTTACATTGATGAGAAAGAATTCTGACTTGATGGAGCCTACACACTGCATTCTTGTTGTTTCTACCTGTCAAGAATTGTAATTCGACCGCAACAGCAGTTGGATTTTCTACATTGATATGTGACAACGACAAGGCGTGCTTCGTTGTGGTTACATAATGTGTGTTAGGTATTTTTTTAAGTTTTTCCACTCTTTTGCTTTAATTTTGTTTCCAACTTTTCCACAAATTTTAGTTCGAAACAATTCTGAAGAAGAAGCGAAATTAGTTTGAAGAATCACAGTTACTCTTAAATAAATAGATAGGTCTGTAGAGTTCTCAGCGCTTTAATAGTCTATTAACGAAGAAATTATCGTGTGTTGTCCAAAAACCAGATTCATCATGACTGTGTTAAACGACCGTCAGTCGTAATTCCTTGAACGTACAATTTCACCGTTAACCCACTGCGTAAAACTCGGAGTCATAGCACCAAGAAAAAAGAAGTCCTAGGTTTAACTTTGAGTCATCACATCTCTGTTCACAGTGGATTTTATTGGTTGTAATATGAGGTAACGGAAGCTGCAAATCTTTGTCTAAAGATGATAATGCTCTCGTAATGCCACAATAAAATTCTGATTTTCTGCAGGCCATGACCATCTACTTCCTCTGCTCTATTGCTTCACAGCTCGCTTTCGAAAACGAATGCAAACAAACATTAGGGATTTCACCCAATATGGAAAGGTGTTGTTGATAGTCTATCCTCTATATTTTCAGCTGCTGCTTTTTTGTTGGGAACATGAAAAACCTAAATTTTTTCAAGAATTCTTTGAGATTGTTCAATCTCAATATTTTTCAAATTGAAAGAAAGCTAAACAAAAGTTATACATGCGATAAACGCAAAAAAGCAAAGAGTCTCTTCTGCAAAACATTATAGCTATGAACTCGTAAAATATTCCACTGATCGAAGAATCATTGTTAATTCTCAGACAACCGGATTCGCCACAAAAGGGTTAAGAAAGCACGATTTTTTGAAATTCTCATCAGTTTCGTCGTTATGCCTCATTCACCTAGCACAATCTCTTCATTGTGCAATGCTGGATAAGACGTCTCGTCATCGCATTTCGCCATCCGAAAATCGCAAAATCGAAGATACTAAGACAAGGCAGGATACAGGAGCATCGTCTAGCACATCGGACAATAGAAAACATTAAAATAGAGATATACGTGCGCGCTCTGGTATAACAGACATCGCTAAAATAACAGAACTATGTGAATGACCGGCAGGACGACAGATGCCGTTCTCGAACTTCGCTATCGGCAGCTGCGAAGGTGCAGCTGTCGAAAGAAAAACACTTCACGACACATGCAGTGCACATCCAGCGAACAGCATTTAGAATAATCTCACTTTGATATAAACACTTATGTCAAATCTCCAACATGTACTCAATAAATTTGCTCTAACAAGTGTTGCCCAGAAAATTAGAAACAAACCACACAAACAACATCTGTGATGGAAGTGAATGCAGCCTAACAAGTGACAAGACCAGTGAGTGCACAAACAACGATTAGCAATTATATAAATCGGATCGAAAGCATAGCACACTGCTAGCGATTCCCTTTTGTCTGGTCGTCAATTGTCGCACAGTGGAATTATGTAGCGTACGATGAACATTTGATAAAACATGTGCAACATATAGTTATTGATCATAATTCGATTCCGCATTGTTCATGTCAAGTTTTCCCACTGATAGCCTGTCGACTGACACCGGGAACTTTCTCAATGTACTGTTATTTTAAATCGTTAGCCTAGCTATATCCAATAAACGAGCTTCGATTGCTTTCTTTTTGCAAAACCTTCGAAAAACCTAACAGAAAGCCGAAGAGCAAATGGTTCAACATATTTCACTGTGGCATAAATCACTACACAGCACATGTGGGTGGGCTGTGTTGATAACTATGCAGTGCTCGTCTGAAGACAGAGAACGATTTCATACTCACAATTATTCTTAGAGAAATCCATAAAATAAGCTGTTATAGCTTTTTTTACGATTCAAGGGCAGTGAGATTCCATGAAAACGAAGTTTACTGAAGAAACAAAACTCCAACTGATCTTGTAGCCGGTTAATGCCTTGCTCCATAAAACTTGACGCTCAATGAATTTCTTTCAAAAGTTTCGCAATCGAATCATCGCAATCTCGTTTGTGTTCATCTCATAAACATCACGGTTTAAAAGAAAGTAAGGTGTATTATTGACAATTTAACCAGCTATATTTAAGGAAACGATTAAATTGCAAGTGTTAAGATTTGAGTGTTACGAAGACAACTCTTAAAACCTAAAAAAATAGAAGACTGAGAGTCGACGATTTCGAATGTGGAGCATAGTGTAACTGATAGAGAACGGAAGCGGGATTGCGAACGCGCAGCAACGAACGGACAGACGAATCCGCACATATCTACGTGTGTTCGAAATCGAGTCGATAACACCCAACCAACGCTCCCATCTGACCAATACCCAGACACTTTTCAACAGTGAAGCAGCTTCGTCACCTGAGATCCGCCGTTTTGCAGAAATAGGTAATCGCTAGAGCCAACGGAGACACCACAAAAAATGGCCGAAAAAAAAACTTTGCATGGCTAAAAAAAGTCGGGAAGTCAGCAAACTCGTGGTTGTTGGATTTGTCATGAGTCGTTAATGTTTTGAAGTATTCCGATCACAGAAGTGCTTCATAGTGAGAACACTAATTTTCCATTTCGAAAAATCTACGACAATATTTTAACCGTATTTTCCGTTAATTGCTTTTTCCTAGAATGAAATACTGATAAAACGTTTTTGAGGTTTCGCAAACTTTTTTCAGTTCCTTCACACCAAAATCTTCCGAATGGCCACGATTGATCAGTACTTTAGCGATAGATCCACGAATCCATCAGGTCAAAAAAGCAAAGTCTCTCGCGAAAGACTGCTGAGCCACCCTGAAAGTTGTCAATAAAGCAGTTCCCAGTAGCACATACACAGCGACTGAACTGTAATAATGACCAAGTGAGTGACGAATTGTCTTCGATGCAAATTCGATGAACTAAAGGGCAATTAAAAGACTGCTTAAATGAGACTTGACGAGTTTTCTGCGTAAATTCAAAGTACTGAAGCTCTAGTGAAGGCACAAGCTGAATGGCAGCCTATCAACGAGGCCACCAAAATGAGAGTCCAAAGCTTCAATTGGGAAGATTAGTCAGGAGCAAACTCCTCGCCCTATTTGAACAGACCTAGTCGGAAGAAAGTAAACTCACCATCATCAAAGATGCTTGTCGTGATAACCAGAAAAACGTTAAGGCAGCCATTTAAGTAGAAAAAACCGAATGAATCTTACTCTATCAGCTGCATCGTTTAGGAAATTAATTAATTAAATTAAATTAAAATTAAAAAAAATAAAAAAAATTAAATTAAAAAAAAATAAAAAAAATTAATACGTTAAATCGAACTCTATAACGAGCTTGTCTTTAGTTGTTAAAGGTGCCCTTCAATATACACTGGACCGGTTACCGGCTTCTCGTGCCCCGCACTCATTAAGTCTTCCATACCTTCAGGGAAGACATATTGTTACCGGACTTGTCTGGGAAGAATAAAAAAAAAGCTGAGTTTGTATATCGGTTGATCCCCAAAAGTCATTCTATAGAAAAAATATGCACTCAATCACCTGCATAGTACTTGATAAAATGAGAAAAGGGACGATGCATGCCTCAGGGATTGCTGAACAGCAAACGTTCTTTACTACTTGTGGTTAAACACGGCTGAGGAAAGGTTCAGATCACCTCAGTCTCTTATGGGGTAAGAAATGGACGAAATAATTCAGCATCTTTTTAAAAATTTGTTAAGAAACCGGTCATGACTGATTTATTCACTAATTTTTCGTGAATACATTTGGACTATGTCATTGTATCACGCATCACTCTGTGTTTATGGGATTTATTTTATTCACCACTTAAACGCGAAAAAGACTAGGGTAGGCTCCATAGCCTTCAAGCCTTTAGCCTTTCGACTAGAGACCTTAATCAAAAAACTAATCGAAAATCATTTGAAAATAATGTTACGAAAAGACCATTTATGAAACCAGGTCATTTTCCAAAAGAAAGTCTGACACTCGGTATGCTTCCCGTGATTTATCTGACTATATACGGAAATCATCACGAACAACCACATACTTTCATCAATCGGAATATTTGCAAACTCAAAATTGTATGTCGTTATTTATTAAAGCTAAAAATGACTTATTGCGATTTCAAAGCAACCTACCATTCCATCGTTGGCCGTGGTGGCCGCGGCGGTGGCCGCTGCCTTTCGTATGGCATTTGCTTGTTGCTGAACTCGTTCCTCGAAGAGTGTCTTTGGTGTATCAAATGCGATCGGCTTAGCGATTTGGATTCGTGTGTTTCCGTCACTGAAAGATGTGAATTCTTCATCAAACTGTCGGCTTCAGGAAAGGGTCTTTGATGCATCGAATGATATCAGTTTCGCGATTTCGACTCGTGTGTTTGCGTCAGCGAAGGATGTGAATTCTTCGACAAACTGCCGATTCGACTAAAGCCTAGAAGAAAATCCAGCTTCCAGTTTCAAATGTGAGGAAACTTTCATATTTCCAGTCATGCAATATCATGCAATATTTATTCTTGTTCAAACGCGTATCACTAATAATTCACCACACCCATAAGGTGTGGCGCTGGCGCATGTGGCGCAAAGGGCTTGTGTGGCGCAGTGGTTGGAGGCGCCACTGCGACACTCACGTGGAATCAATCTCTGTGCCCATGGCCCACCAAGCCTTCCATCCCTCCGGGGTCGGCAAATTTGTACCAGACTTGTCTGGGAGGATAGCAGCACTGGCTCGATATATCGGCCGGCCACCGCGAGTCATTGTAAAGGCCAGATATGCATTCAATCACCTCCAACGATACTTAATGAAGTCGAATGCATGGGGCATTCCTCAGAGATTGATCAACGCCGAGAGCTTTTTTTACCTATGAGGTTGGTAAATTTTTCCCTCGAGCAAGTGCCTTTTGACTTCTCTTCTATTCCATAAACTCAAAACTTTACGGCAGTTGTGTCTTTCAATAGCGTAGAGCATCCTTTATCCGGATTATCGATATCCCTAGTTCTGCCAGCTTCTGGGTGATGATGTCACGACATTCTACGCCATTAGGTACTATCAAGTCGTACTAGTCGCTTGCACAAACAGTAATATTTATTGACAATTTTTGCTGTCACTCGTAGATCGATTGCAGCGGTGAAATGGATTAATTAATTTATAGCCCAACAAAAATTTTAATTATAAACCATTGACACGTTGCATATCACATGCTGTTCTTACTATTCACTATTGCCTTTACCTGTTATCTGTTACCTCTGTAATACTTTTTATCACAAAGTAACTCAAGCTGGCACCAGCAAGATCATGACCTTAATTCATAATCTGGATGGAATTTTGAACAGCTATCCAAAGGAATATACCATCTCCTTAACGCGTTTGTGCAATGGCAACATGCGATTCTTGGCAAGAACGACATTGTGCTAAGGAAATGTGGTAGAAATGGTTTGGTTCTTGTCCCATTCCCACTGTTTTTTTTCTCATTTTTCCTATAGAACTGTGTTGCTAGTGTTTTTATTAAGATCGCCCTCAATCGTTCCTACGAGTCGCTAAGACCACAACGATCACAAGTAGTCCTAGACACAAGGCTGCAAATTTTTCCGCCTTTCACAAGGGTAGCCGATTGCTTGACAAAGAGAGATACTCTTGTGGAGGAACGCAAGTGAAAAAATTGAACCGAAGAACGGCCCAGGGACGACGATTTTACCCACAAATAGGATCAACCAAGTCAAAATAAACTAAACTTTCTTAAATTTACCATCTGCATCACCACTTTTTATACTGACATATTATCATAAACTCCAAACACCTAAAATAACAAAAATGAATACCAGTCCATTATATCCTAATGCCTTACCGTAAGAAACCCTGAGGGGTTGAGTTGTAATTGTTGTAGGATGTGAGAGTGTCGAGCATGACGGTTGGTGTGGTGGTGTGCTCAGCACTGCACCCGCTGCTCAATCGCGAAACGCTTTTCGATGGTGCGGTGATCACTGGCACTTCGTGCGGGCTGCACTCGAAAACTCGTACTAAAACTACGCATTACTCGTGCACCAACAAAAGAACTCATAAATATAAAGATTATAAAGACGTAGCCTCTTTAGTCAGTAAAACCTCACAGCATACTCACAGTTATGATCACCACAGCTAATCCAACTTAGCCATCGTGCCAAAACTCTTCGATGCTCGCACTTCAAACATTCGAATAAAAAAAAAACCTCTAGTGTCCTAGATTTCTCGATATCCTTGATATGCTCAAATAAGTCACACTAAGCGAATACATTTACAGTTTACCCGATAATTTCAGCAGGATTCGAAGTAATGAAAAAAAAAACGGACATTACCTGCACAAGCTGGCAAGATCTCGTTGGCAATGGAGTTTGGTGGTGAGTCACAGCGCGGCTCATTCCCTACCAAGACTCGCTCCTCGTCTCCGAGTCGACCACGCTTGCTAAACAACATGGCAAAAGGCTAGGAATAAGATTAATTGAGAAAATGTCAATATATTAGTAAAATAAATTTTTTATGAAAAAAAAGGCAAAAAAAAATTCCAGAGATTTTTTTCGAAGGGAATTCTTTCTAAAACAATAAACGTTTCCAATAGTTTCCTGACTTCGTTTTGTAACAGTGAAGCAATCGATTCGAAAATTGTAATACAAGCGAAGCTCAACGAATTTTCTACAATAGTGATGAGAAATCCAGAAAAACCACCAGAAATCAAATTGGAGGAAAGCCACCGTTTTTGAACTAATGGAAGATGCTCCTGCACATTTTGCTCTCTACACTATTTGTTCACATTCTTGATCCTCCAGTACTTCATTTATCAATAACAGACAATCTCAATGAACTTCTGCTAGAATTGACTAACAAAAAACAAAGGAGAATAATGAGAAAAAATAACAAACAAATCTGGTCACTTAACAAACACTGAATATTCTAAGCACGTTGTTGATGAAATATTGAAACTAAAACAAATATTTTGGATATCTTCGCCCTTGAACCTAAACATTTGCTTTAAATTTTATTTTATACGACCCGTCTTCACGTCAACTGTGCGGATCCATCCAAGCGCTTCTCACTATCGATTCGGCTGTTCGCATCAAATGTCCACGAAGATCTTCCAACTTTATGCGTGGCTTCGGTTACTGCTTGAGCATTTTGATTTCATCTTGAATGTCGTAGAGCGCTGGTCGAGCAATTCTTCCTGGAGTTCCCAAGATCCACTTTCTATTAACCTCGGCATTGGATTTTAAAAGAAGGCGATTCTGCCGAAACGTCAGCTACGATTGTGTTGTATGTGTGTTATTGTATGGAAGTAAACGTATACTGTTTAACAACCTTGCGATTGCTGAGAAAGAAAACGACGCATTTATAATCTCCCTGGAGTCTTTAGATAACCGGGCTGGAACTTTCCCGATTGCATTAGAGAGAGTGATTTTATCCCAGACAAATCCGGCACCAATTTCTTGACCATGGAGGGATGAGAGCCTTGATTGGCCCTGGCTGAATCGAACTAGGACCATGCTCGTGATGATGGACATCACAACCACTGTGTCATCCGCTCCCTCAGACCTAACTAATATTATTAATTTATAAAACAGGAACTTCCTAAAAAGGTAAATTGTTCGAGGTTAAGCATATGACGAGAAAACAGTACCAAAGGATGAAAAGCTTACAAGAACGTCTGTGCATAATTTTAGCAGAAAAATATAAAATAATGGAACAAAACCGAAGAAGTTACAAAAACTAAGAGGTTTGATAGAGGTGATTCGCTATAACCGCACCTGTTTACGTATTCCTCGAGTAGAGATTTATCCGGTAGCACCAGACAGCCAGCACTGTTATACTCCTAAAACAAAACAAAAAAAAATCCTCCTTCCCTCATAATCACAAAAAATTAGTCAAACTTTTCCCACGATTAAATAAAAACGATTTCCATTAAATAGCCAAAATTCTTGAGAAGATGAGGTTTATATAACACGCTGAGAAGCATTCATAACCAGCAAGCGAAAATTCAATAGGAAGTTAGTAGGAATCCACATTTAAGCGGAAAAAACTGATTTTTTCAATCTCATTTATCAACAGCATCAGAATTAATTTGCTTTCGTTTTCCTTTAAATCCACCATACTATATTCCTCTAGTATATCGCTCCCTCAAAGGAATCCGCTTCACCAAAAGTAGGTGTTCGAAACCCAACAAACCTTTTCCCAATCCGCGGCGGACGACGACTGCCATGGTTATTTAGGAGATCGTGGGAAAAAAGCAAACCCAGTAAAATACTTACCGAACCAGATATGGAAATAGTGCTAGCGACGATACGATTAGTGTACATAGAATATCAAATATATATATGGTGCTTACAAGCTTAAATTTTAACAATCCTCTGGTTCTATCTTATCACACTTTCAAATAAACAAAAAAAAACATTCGTATTTATCGAGTCATCAAGCATCCGTTAATGAGCGGCTCGAAAACTTTTCAAGAACTTCGAGGATGTAGTGAAGAGTACAAAGAACACCCGACTCCGTGCCCACCTTTTCAACACAACGGTACTTCCTGCCCTAACGTATGCGTCAGAAACTTGGTCGCTACGTAAGCAGGATGAAAGATCACTCAGCGTTATCAAACGCGCAGTCGAAAGGACGATGCTAGTAGTATCACGTTTCACACAAGTAAGGGATGGTGTGAACGTAATGCGTGTGAACGAAAACGGATGGGCAAGAGCTGTCAGTTACTGGACTCCTCGGGATGTCAAACGTACTACAGGAAGACCACCGACCCGATGGTCAGAGTTCTTCATGAAAAGCCTGGAAGAAAGATATGATGCTCGACGAATTCCTAGAGCGAGCAGAACCCACAGGGTTACTCTTGCACCGCGACAGGGAAGACTTACTGGCGTCCGCTCGAGTTAGTGGATGATCAACGGGACTACAGGTGATACAAATGATCGAGCATCCGTTCATCCGTACAAAGCCACTTTGTATAATCAGATTACGACAGCTGAGCGAATGTGGAATGCTTCAACAAGAAGAGAACTGACCGGAAAGTAATATGAGATGAAAATTTTTCCATATCCACAGATGTTATCAGAAGACGAGGCCAAACGGAGGATAACACCACTTGATAGATAGAAAATTACAGCTACGGGAACGATCTTAAAATCAAATAAACTGCAAATTGTGGTAAAATAGTAGAATAAGCACATCTAGTTTCAATCCTGATAAAGTGCCCAAGGTCGACAAACTTTCAGTAACTAATAGTACTGAAAAGCGATAAACTCGGAGTGTTTAAAGCAATACGCAACATGTTGCAATATGATAGTCGACGTCATCTGGTCTGATCAGCTGGCAGCAGACTTGGTTGGCCCAGTAGTGTTGATAGATCTCACAGTATTCCGTCGTACTCTCACGAATGATCCCATCTTCATCAGCGGTCAGCGACGATACAGCAAAGGAACGACTATCCGTCCACCCGTCAACGAGCGAATCGAGATCGACGACTATTGCTCAACGCAGTCCAGCCAGCCGCCTCTGCACTTCTTGTCATCGCTTCGTTATCTTGCAAACACGATTACACATAGCCCGTTAGATGTTTGTTCGACCGCGAAAGAAAACTGGAGCTTTCTACTAGTCTGTCCGTCTCATATTATTAATCTGGCACCTTATTACACAGTAATCAGGTACATTCGTTAGTTATTAAATATCTCCGCTTGAAAATAGCCGCTCACATTGTTGATTTCCTTCCAAGGGGAGTTCAGGTGTTCAGCACGACTATGGTTGTAACCGTGAAACTTCCTCTACAGACAGATTCTTAGAAAATTCTGTAAATCTTAATGGATTCCAGAAAATTTAAGTGTTTGATAAAACATAAAACTGAATAATAAATATAGGATCACATTACTTGATTTGATAAAGAAATTAGCTACTGATGCGAAACGCAAACATAAGTAGCCGAGTCACAACTGACAATCTTCATGGCTACTCATGAATAAAATAAACCAAAACAAGAAACCATAAAATAAAATACTTACAATTTTGAAGAAGAAAAAAAAGGAAAATGACTATAAGTCAAAGAAAAAAGGAAACAATCCTTGTGAATAAAATATGATGGAATTACTTTCGTTTATTGCTTTCATTTATAACCACTTCATATTGTTATAAAGTCATATCAAATTGAAATATTCTAGAACTTTGCAGTAATTCTTTTACTTTCATAGTTAAGGCTTAAAGGATTCTATGCTCAATTTGACATGAATAACGTCATGACCAAGGGAAATATCAGGAAATACATCTATGATCCTCTATGATTCTCACAGCACTTTTAATGATAATAAAGCATCAAAGGTGTTTTTCGAATGAAATCAACAGGATTTTCTGTCCTTAAACTGATTTCAAACACTAGCTATATATA